>CAUYQG010185773.1:0-52597 GCA_963574415.1 Tarsius wallacei
TTTGTTTTTTTTGAGCTGGAGTCTCACTCTGTCGCCCAGACTGGAGTGCAGTGGCCGCTCCCCGCCACCGCAGCCTCGACCTGCTGGGCTCCGGCAATCCTTCCGCCTCAGCCTTCCAAGTAGCTGGAACTACAGGCGCGCGCTACCACTCCCGGCTAATTTTTTTGATTTATTGTAGAGATGAGGTCTCGCCAAGTTGCCCAGGCGTGTCTCAAACCCGCAGGCTCAGGAAATCCACTCACCTCAGCCTCCCAAAGCGCTGGGATTACAGGCTGAGCCACTGAGTCCAGCTAGTCCACAGTATTAACTCTCTGTGGGCAGAGGATGCGTATACAATAATAACTGGCACATTCAGAAATAGGTTCCAATTCAGGAATACATGGGCACTTAGGATGGATTCATCATTATTTACTGATAGGGATATCAATAGTGACATATATCACAGCGGTTTTCAAATACTGTCTCATTCAGGGACATTTGTCTCATTTCAGTCTCATTTGTTCTGTAATAAAGTATGTGACTTTTCCATGGGATTCTTACAAAATGAACAGCAGTGACAAAAAATAAAGCACGTAGCGTTTCTAATGGCTAGCTTCTGGTTCTGGGTAAAGCAGTTACTTAAGACAATTCAGTTAACATTCTAGAAATGAAGTAAAATGAGACGTCATTAAGTAGGAACAGTGACATTCACACATGTTTTGCTGTTTAGACTAATTTGTCATTTTCTCAAGTTGGGATTCATATGTGATGATGGAAAAGGAAAAGAATTATTTATTTGAAGTACTTTTTCTTGTACCAATTGCATCAAACTGAGAACTTATCCTTGATTCAAAATAAGATACAAAAGTCTTAGGATGCTACATCAAGAACTATATCTTATTCATATTTTTATCCTCACCTGACACATAGCAGATATTCAACAAATGTTTGCTCACTTCCAGCCACTCTCTTGTCCTGATAACTTTTTTCAGGAAGGGGCTTTGAGATTAGAAACGTGATAATTATAATTCTTTCAAATGGCATTCTGCCTACTAATTAATAGTAACTTTTAAGGAACATACACACACAAACACACATATGTATATATATATTAGCTTTTGTGTTTTTAGCAAAGTTAGTAGCATAACACTTAATTGTTTAGTACAGTGTTTGGGGAAAAGTTATTATAACTGCAGTGTGAGGCGGGGTCTTGGTCTGTCACCCAGGCTGTAGTGCAGTGGCATGATCAAAAACTCACTGCCACCTCAAACTCCTGGGCTGAAGCAGTCCTCAGCCTCATGAGTAGCTAGGACTATACCTGGCTTTTTAATTTTATTTAATTTGGGGGGAAACAGGGTCTCACTATATTGCCCGAGCTATATATCTCAAGCTCTTGGCCTCAAGTGGTTCTCCTGCATTAGCCTTACAAGTAGCTGGGATTACAGGCACGAGCCACTGCACCTAGAAGATGCCTTCTTTTGTAAACGCAAAATTCTGTGATCAGTTTCTATTTTACCACAAATCCTCTTTATCTCCCCTTAGAAGAGATAGTAAAGTCTGGTAAATCGTATTTTATATATACTCATAAACCATTTCATTTCTACCTTCCCCTCTTCCTTGCCTTTAGTATTCTAAATGGAGGTGAAGAAATAGAAAGCTATCTTCTTATCCAAAGCTATAAAAATCTTATCAATTCAACTCATATAAACTTCTTTTTTCATTAATTTATTAAGCACTATTTTCCAAGCAACTACCAAGGGCAAAGCAATGAAAGCAGAGCCATGAACTCTGTTCAGAACCTATTGGGAAAAATAAAAAACATTTTCAAAAAACCATAGAGCAGCCATGCATATTACCAGGATTGTGAATATGAATGGACAAAAAGTAAATCACTTCTCAAGAATATGAGCAAAGAAAATAGTATTAGCTTTTGAACTGGTCATGGTACATTGGTGAGATTAGGGAAAAGCATTGTGCAGAGGGACAGAGACTCAAAAGCAAAAAAAGTGATCTGGAGAGCACCATTAACCCATATGAGAAAGTGAGCATTCAGGCAGGAATCACGATCTTAATATCATATAAAACAACCTTTGAGCTATCAAAAATTTAAAAAGATCCAGAAGGAAACTACATAATGATAAAAGGTCCAATCCATCAACAAGAAATATCCATCCTAAACATATATGCACCCAACACAGGAGCACCAGCATTCACAAACCAACAACTAAATAAACTAAAAAAAGATATGGACTCTAACACTATTATAGCTCGGGACGTAAATATCCCATTAACAACCCTAGATAGATAATTGAGGCAAGAAAATCAACAAAGAGATTCAAAACCTCAACTTGACGCTCGACCAAATGGACTTAATAGATACCTACAGAATACTCCACCCAACAACCACAAAATATGCATTCGACTCATCACCACATGGAACATACTCCAAGATCGATCACATCCTCAACCATAAATCAAGCATAAACAAATTTCCTAAGATTGAAATGCTTCCATGCACCTTCTCAGACCACAGTGGAATGAAAATAAATATCAACGCAAACAGATTTCCCCCAAAATCCACAAAGACATGGACACTAAACGGCATGATGATGAATGACTACAGGGTCAGCACAGAAATCAATGCAGAGATTAAAAGATTCCTGGAAACAAATGAAAACCAAGAACCATCTTACCAGAATCTCTGGGCTGCCATGAAAACAGTTCTAAGAGAGGAATCTATGTCTCTATGAACAAACATCAAGAAAATAGATCACAAGGTACCAGCCTAACAGATCACCTAAGGGAGCTGGAAAGACAGGACCACCAAACCCTAACTTTAGCAGAAGAATCCAGATCACCAGAGTAAAAGCCCAAATATGAAACACAGAAGACAAAAATACAATAGAAAAAAATCAACAAAACAAAAAGCTGGTTCTTTGAAAGAATAAACAAGATAGATGGACCCCTAGCCAGAATGACCCAGAAAAAGAGAGAAAAAGTCCAAATAAGCACTATCAGGAATGCAAAAGATCAAATCACAACTGACCCCAAAGAAATACAAGAGATTATCAGAGGTTACTATGCACACCTATATGGAAGGAAACTTGATAACCTAAATGAAATGGAGGACTTTCTGACATCACACAACCTCCCAAGGTTGAAACAAGAAGATATTGAGTCACTAAATAGAGCAATAACAACCCAGGAAATTGATTCCATCATAAGAAAACTACTTCCAAAAAAAGCACTGGACCAGATGGCTTTCCAGTGGAATTCTACAAAACATACAAATAGGAGCTGATACCAATCCTATTGAAAGTATTCCAGGCAATTGAGAAAGACGGAATTCTCCCCAAGTCATTTTACAAAGCTGATATCACACTGATACCCAAACTGGGTAAAGACCCAACAACAACAACAAATAAACCATAAGCCAATGTCCCTAATGAACATAGATGCAAAAATTCTCAACAAGATTCTAGCAAATTGGATCCAACAACACATCTCAAAAATCATCCACCATGATCAAGTAGGCTTCATCCCCAGGATGCAGGGCTGGTTCAACATCTGCAAGATCATAAATGTAATTAAATACATCAACAGATGTAAAAACAAGAACTGCATAATTATATCATCAGATTCCAAAAAAGCTTTTGATAAAATCAAGCATCTCTTCTTGATTAAAACTCTCAAAAACCTAGGCATAGAAGGACCATACCTCAAAACAGTAAGCACCATCTACGATAAACCCCTAGGCAGCATATTGCTAAAAGGACAGAAACTGGAAACATTTTCCCTGGAAAAAGACAAGGCAGCCTACTCTCACCACTCTTGTTCAACATCATGTTGGAAGTCCTAGCTGGAGCAATTAGACAAGAGAAGGAAATCAAGGGTATCCAAATAGGAAAAGAGGAGGTTAAGTCATCCCTCTTTGCTGATAATGTGATCCTAGCCCTCAAAAACCTAAGAGAATCTGTCAAAAACCTGCTTTCACTGATAAAGGACTTTGGCAAAGTCTCTGGGTACAAAATAAATGTGCAAAAGACGGTTGCATTCTTATGCACCAAGAGTATGCAGGTAGAAAACCAAATAAAAAGCACAATCCCATTTACAATAGCCACAAAAATAATGAAATACCTCAGCATCTTCCTAACCAGAGAAGTGAAAGACCTATACAGTGAGAACTACAAAACACTGCTCAAAAAATCCAAGAACACAAGCAAATGGAAAAATATTGCATGCTCATAGATAGGAAGAATCAACATTGTTATGATGTGCATCCTACCAAAGGCAATCTACGGATTCAATACAATATCCATTAAATTGCCAACATCATTCTTCTTAGCCCTGGAAATGATAGTACAGAAAATCATATGAAAACACGAACAACCATGAATAGTCAAAACAATCCTCAACAAAAGAAACAAAGCAGGCGGTATTACACTTCCAGACTTTAAACTTTACTCTAAGGCTACAATAATCAAAACAGCCTGGTATTTGTACAAGAATAGGCATACAGAACAATGGAGCAGGGTAGAGATTCCAGAAGCAAAACCTCAATTTCTCAATCAACTCATCTTCAACAAAGCCTCCAACAACATCCACTGGGGAGAGGAGAACTTATTCAATAAATGGTGCTGGGGAAACTGGCTGACCACATGCAGAAGATTGAAACAGGACCCCTGCCTATCACCATACACAAAAGTCAACTCTAAACGAATCAAAGGCCTAAACGTAAAACCTCAAACTATAAGAACCTTAGAAAATGCAGGAGACACCCTTATGGAAATTGGAACTTGTAAGCAATTCCTGATCAAAACCCCAGGTGCCCATGCCATAAGAGATAAGGTAGACAAGTGGGACCTCATCAAACTGAAAAGTTTCTGCAAAGCAAGAAAAACCATCAAGAGAGTGGAGAGACAGCCCACAGAATGGGAAAAAATGTTTGAACTATATATCTGACAAAGGCCTAACATCTAGGATCTACAAGAAACTCAAACATACCTAAAGGAAAAATCAAACAGCCCCCTTCAAAAGTGGGCAAAAGAAGTGAATAGACATTTCTCAAAAGAAAATATACAGGCAGCCCACAGACACATGAAAAAGTGCTCAGCCTCACTCATCATCAGAGAAATGCAAATCAAAACCACATTGAGATATCACTAACCCCAGTGAGAAGGATCATCATTAATAAAACAAAGAACAACAGATGATGGTGAGGACGTGGAGAAAAAGGAACACTTCTACACTGCTGGTGGGAATGCAAACTAGTGCAACCTCTCTGGAAAACAGCGTGGCGATTTCTAATAGATCTAGACATTGACCTTCCATATGACCCAGCAATCCCTACTGGGAATATACCCAGAGGAACTCAAATCATTCTACAAAAAAGACCTGTACATGCATGTTTATTGCAGCATTAATCACAATAGCAAAAACATGGAACCAACCATGCTGCCCATCAAAACTGGGCTCTATTAAAAAAATATGGTACATATACATAATGGAATATTATATAGACATAAAGAAGGACAAACATGGAATTTGCAGCAACTTGGATGGATTTAGAGTCTGTCATACTCAGTGATCTATCACAGAAACAGAACAGTGTATCACATATTCTCACTCATAAGTAGACCCTGAACATTTGCCATAATACTATCAGAAAGGGATTGGTAGTAGTGGGATACTGCCAGCGTGAGGGGCAGGGTACACAACGTCAGTAAGAGTACCTGATCTCAAACCAGGCAAAGTAGGGACCAAAGGGAGGCCCAAACTTCACCTGTACAACAACTACTTATATATCTAATCCTGAATTGTACTCCACATCTTTAAAATAAAATAAATAATCAAAAGAAAGTGTGCACTCATTCAACAGTTACATCTTTGGATGTGTCGGTGAACAGAATAGACAAAGATTCCTGCCTTTAAGAAGTTTATATCCTACCAGGATAATGATAGAGTTTAAGGGTGTTGAAGCAGAGAAGGGATGTGGGCTCCATCCATATCATACCTTGAATACCAGGCCAGAGAGTGTCACTTGGTAAGCAAGATTCTGCAGCAGACTAATCACCAACAATGATTCAGGGTCGATCCGAGATTGGCCAAATACCAAGGCACGGAGACACATCAGGAGAACACTGTCAACATGATATTGAGGAAGAATGGAGCTTAGTAGCACAGTGGAAATGTCACGGACCTAGGAACTGAAGAAAAGATCATGTTTTTAAGCCCATGGACAGAATGATAGTTCCAGAGTGCCACTCCAACTCCCTTGAATCATTTAGTCCTTATAGAAATATGTTGAAATGTTTAGATTCTCTTCCAGAAAGAATGTAGTGTATCTAAAACTTTGCATGGGGGGAAGGGACGAGGTCCATGGGGTCTCAAAACCTTGCCATGGCTCCAGATGGACTCCTGGTGAGAGGGAGGGGAACTTCAACCACCACACACTTACTGAGCACCTTAGGAGGCATTTTCAGCCTGGAGGGGTGGCTCACGCCTGTAATCCCAGCACTTTGGGAGGCTGAGGCGGGCAGACTGCTTGAATCCAGGGGTTCAAGACCAGCCTTGGAAATACAGTAAAACCTCATCTCTATAAAAAATATTTTAAAAAATTAGCCAGGCGGGGTGGCGCATGCCTGTAGTCCCAACTACTTGGGATGCTGAGGTGATGCCCAGGAGGAGGTCAAGGCAGTGGTGAGCCATGATTGTGATCGTGCCACTGCACTCCATCCTGGGCAACAGAGTAGGATCCCAGGACACATCAGGAGAACACTGATTTCAAAAAATAAATAAAAATGAAAGGCACTTGACTCTGCCTCTGTGGGGTGTGGGTAGAGGGATGATAAATAACTAGAGCACAGCTCCTACCCTCAAAGCAGACAGAACTGGAGAGATGTGGAATGCTGACGTTGTCAGGGCAGCAACTTAGAGGGAAGTGCCTACTGAATCAGAACAGAAAGTCAGGAAATACGGCCAATAACAGAGGTGTATTTGTGAGGTTTAGAATCATCAGCGGTTCTTGGAAAACCCCAAATAATAGTGGCTTAAACAAGTTCTTTTCTTTCTCTCACACATAAAACACTAGCTTGACTATCCAGTCAGGGTCTAGCATATCACTGCGCCCTCCCTATGGTGTGGCCCTCATCTCTGTGTTCCAACATAGCATCAAAGGCCTAGGCATCAGGATAAGGGGCAGAAAGCGGACAAAAAGGAATCCAAGTTCACATACATATGGCATCTTATGGAAGTTTCCGGAAGCTGCCACAAAAAAACCTCCACTTACATGCCATCTACGTGGACAGGACTTGGTCCTATGGCCACACTCAGCTGCACAGAAAACTGAAAAACGTAGTCTTAATTTTGGACAGCAGGTGCCCAACCAAAACTTTTGTTCCTATGGAAGAAAGAATAGGCATTATGGAAACAACTAGCTTATTTATTCTCACAAATAAAGTAAAACGAATTAAAATAAGAAACTATTCTTAAAATATTGGTGAAAACTGTGTTAAGATAAAAATACTTAACTTTCACAAGTCTGTAATATAGTGACCCCTCAGACAATGATGTATTTAATGTAAATTGATACAACCTTTCTGGAAAGCACTGAGACAGTATGTATAAAGAGTTATAAAAATGGTTCCATACATTGACTTAGTAATTTCGTTTCCTGGAAGTCATCTTAAAACTATAATCAGTGGTTCAGTGCACATTTTTTGTGTGCAGTCACATGCTGCCATTTTATTTGTAATGATAAAGTACTGGAGATAACCTAAATGCCCAGGAATAGATAAGCAGTTCAGGCAGTCGGGATCTCAAAAGGAGAAAGCTGAGCTTACTGCCGGCGTTCATGAGGGGCAGCTGTGCCGGGCAGGCAGCTTCTCTGGGCAGCGCAGGCTGCTGGTGTTGTGCAGGGCTGGGAGGGAGAAGAGCCGGGGTGGGGGACGTTCGAAGGCCTGACCCCACGTCGCCAGGTCGCGGCGTCGGACTGTGTGGGATCGTTGCTGACGCTGGCCTCAGAGGTGTGTTGCTGGAGTGAGTCCCCCTCCGATTAGCAGCTTTCAGAAGTGAGGGCCGGACACCTCTTGGTCGACTCGACAGTGTGTTCACTGCCACTGATAGTTGGAACAGGCTTACAGCCAGTTCTGGTCGTTACATGTTTTGTGGCTACAGAACAGTTCGTCTTTTCCTGAATTTGTGGCAGCATTTTAAAAGTGCTAAAAGTTCTCAACCCATATGATCAAGTACTAGCTTTCAAAAGTTGGGCTTTGAAATAACTGTAATTACATGGGCAGATGTTGATGGTACAACGCAAAGTGGGAAAAACTGTGACAGCCCGGCTTCCCTTGCCCGCCTGTGTCTCTCCTTTGCCCCCTGGCACTGCACGCAGCGACTGCCCTGACCGTGCTTGCTGGTGGGCGTTTGTGCATGGCTCTGGCTCTGCCTCCTCGTCCAGGCCGTCAGGAATGCAGGGCTGGAGTCTGTCCAGGTAGGCCCAGCTGTCTCGTGCTGTCTCCGTGGGCTTACGTGAGCTCACTGTGGCTTCAGGTTCCCGTCCCCCGTGGCTGGCCGAGATACTTGCCGCCGGGAGGAGGGAGTCTTGGCCTCAGAGGCTGGGAGGCGCAGCCTCTCATTCCCATCCATTCGCCACATCAAGGCTGCTGGGCACAGAGGCCGCCTGCGATACAGTGGCTTTTCGACTGCCGGCCACTACCGTTCCGTTCGCACACGTCTCCTTCGGGAAGAGGAGGCTTAATGGCAAACCAGGGTCTGAGCCAAACGCCATCAGAGTCTCGCAGTGACCCTTAATAATGACATACCTGCGAAGGGTACAAATCTCAGGCCATAAACTCAGATGTGCGTACTTTACCATAAGCCCAGTTTCTGTTCTGAGTCCCCATTTGACTGAGTAGCCGAAGCTTAGAACTTGCCCTCAAGCACCTCGGCCCTCAGTCCCTCCCCACTTCTCCAGACAGCCGTAAGCCCCGTGGCTGCAGCCTGCCATGGGGTGGTGGAGGACAAGGGGTATCCCTGCCCACTCAGGCAGCTTCGGCAACATCTGTGGGCCCTGCTGATCTTTGATTGCCAGTTGATACAGGTCACCTCACTGCCATCCCTCCTTCCTCTCTGAAAGCTCTTCAGACCTGGAGTTCTCTCCACTGTGTCCACGCTGCTGTCAGACACCCAGGAAATTGCGTATTCTTCCTGTCTTCTTGGGGAGGGGGCAAGCCCGCAGGAAACCAGGTTCGGCCGTCCTGCCGAACTGCCTGCAGCTCTGCCTCTCGTCCCGGGCCTGTCGGGGAACGTGGCCCCTCTGCCTCCCCGGAGCCCCTGTCTTTCTGCCATGCCCCAGGTCTAGCCCAGAGGCAGGGCCTCTTCTCAGCACAGTCCTGCTGACGAACATGTCGTCCTTCGCTCCGAGTGTGCCCCATCGTCTCCTCTAGTCTGGGTGTGGGGAGTCGGGGGAAGCAGGCGGCAGAACTGACTCCAGTCGGCCCAGGTGAGCTTTAAAACCCACAATGGGACTCCTTTGATTTTGCTCCACTTCGCCCGTTAAGCAGGAAAAGTCGAGTGACAAGCTGGGAGGGGCTGCGTGCAAGAAAACAACAGGCTTTATAACATCAGAAATACCCAGTTATGTGCAAAGATGCATGATGTATGCACAGAAAAATCACCAAAAAATCACCGGCATTGTCATGCCGGCTGATAGATTCCAAGAGATGTTTGCCATGTGTATTTCTTTTTACTTGGTTTTTCTACAATGAGCATATACTTACTATTTTTTTAAAAAAAAACAACTTCATTGAATATAATTTGCATACTGAAAAATTGTTTTAAGTACACAGTTCAGTGATTTTTAAACAAGTTTACGGAATTGTACAATCATCACCACAATCTGAATTTACTTTGATAATCAGAAGAAAATAAATGTTATAAAAAGTGGCCTCTTATTAAAGCAGTTGAAAAGGTTGCTGACAAGTGGAATAGAGGACAGGGTCAAATTTCAGGTCATTACAAAGAATGGGCAGTTACCAAGGAGCTCAGTCAATATTTCTAGAACTAATAAGGAAATGAAAATAGAGGAGGAAGGTAGAGATCACCTTTCAAGAAATGCTCCTGTGAAGGAAGAAAAGAAAGCCTGGAGCTTCAGATCTAGCTACCACGCTTCTTCAAGCTCTTGTACCTTTGCACACGTCACGCCTGTCAACTGGAACTTTCTTTTCTCCTTTCTAACTGGTTGATTCCTGTTGCCTCCTAGCTGTATGACCTCAGACACATTTTTTTAACTTCTCTGTCTCTCACTTTCAGTGAGGATAATAATAGTGCCTACTCAGAGTTTTAGAGGTTTAGATATGTTAATATGTGTAAGGCATTTAAGCAATATGTGTCAATAGAATAAGAAAAATATAAATTGTTTTGTTATTCTTGCTGTCATCTTCATCATCATTATCATTATCAGTGTTCACCTTACAGAAGCCTTCTCTCATGTAAGGTATCTCATATTTTCACCTTAATAACCCCCTGTGCTTATCTTTCATGATACTTTATTTTGCAGTATTTTATTTATTCACTCATCTGGCTCTTCCCCAAATGCATTAAGTCTTTTTCTTCTGTAAACATACAGTACCTAATACAGAAGAGGTACTCAAAGTACTTGTGAAATTAATACAGTGCACAGAACTATATCAGAATTTCAGAAAGGGCTGTGTGTGTGTGTGTGTGTGTGTGTGTGTGTGTGTGTGAAGGAAACCTAGCCTTTTTACAATCATAGAAATAAATCTGTACAGAAAAAAATAGTGGTGATGTGCAAGAAAGGAAGCCTAGACAAAACTAGTGCTTCAAAGTTTTTGGTAGTGGTAAGAGAAGTAGAATCCGTATGTGAGAGTATAGCATCGCCCCTATAACCGGCCATCATGTAATTTCTGCCTACCCTGTTTTCTGTAAGAGTTTGTGTGGAGTTGGTTTTATTTCTTCCCCAGATGCCTGTTAAAATTCACTGATGAAACCACCTGGTCCTAGATGTAGGGGTATATGTGTGTGTGTTACAGGGTTCCTTGAGTTTTCTATTTCTTGAGTCACTTTTGGTAATTTGTATCATTTAAGAGATGTTTCCATTTTGTCTAAATTATCAAAAATTTATAAGTATGATGTTCATAATATTTTCTTATCACCTACTGTCTTTAGAATCTAATAATGATGGTCCTTTGCTCTCGTTACCAATATATATGGTAATGTGTGTCTTCCCCATTTTCTGATCAATCTATCTAGACATTTATTGATTTTAGTGTTCTTAAAGAACTGGCTTTTGGTTTCATTAGTTTTTTTCTGATATTTTTATGTTTTCCATTTTATTGATTTCTGCTCTCGTATTTATTCTTTCTTTTGTTTACTTTGTCTTTGTTATTCTTTTTCACACTTCTTCAGCTGGACGCTTATACCACTTTTTTTTAGAATGTCCTTCTTTGCCAATCAAATAATTCAAAGCTAAAACTTTCCTCTAAGTACTAATCAACCTTCATTCTATAATTATATGCTTCCATTTTCATTCACTACAAAATATTTTCCATTTTCTTTGTGATTTCTTCTTTGGTTCATAGATTATATGTCTGTCTTTTATTTTCCAAATATTTGGGGAATATCAGATACATTTCTGTTACGGATTTCTGATTTAATTTCATTATAGTCAGAGCATATACTCTGTATAAGATCAGTCCTTTTTAAATTTATTGAAATTTGTTTTGTGGCCCAGATTATGGCCTTCTTGATTAGTAGTCAAGTTGGTTGATAACAATTTTCAGATAATCTATATCCTCACTAACATTTGGTCTACTTGTTCTTGCAATTTCTAAGAAGAGTATTGAATTGTTCCTATTTATAATTTGTGAATTTGCCTACTTATCCTTTTATTTTCTGTTAGTTTTTGCTTTATGTATTTTGCATAGCTTAAAATTAGGTACATACATATTTAGGATTGGTATATCATTTGTAAGAATTAAATTTTTATCATTATCTCTGCCAAATTTCTTTGTTTTGAAATTTACTTAGTTTGATACTAACATATTCACACCGCTGCTCTTATGATTACTGTTCTCATGTTACATCTTTTTTCATCCTTTTAATTTTAACCTTCTTTTAATTTTTTCAAGTGTTCTTGAAAACATCATGTAGTTATACCCTTTTTAAAAATCCAGTTTGACAGTCTTTGCCAGTTATTTGGAATTTTTAGACCATGTATATTTAACATTATTATTCATGTCGTCTTAATCTACCATTTTGCTATTCGTTTTCCAGTTGTCTCTTCTTTTTCCTGTTTTCTTATCTTTTGCTGGATTCATTGAGTACTTTTTAATAGTGTATTTTATTATTCTATTGGCATACTAGGTATACTTCTTCATTGTTGGTCTTTAGAGTTGCTGAGCTAGGTTTTATAATATGCATCTTAATTAAAGTCTTTCTTCACTTACCACTGTACTAGTTTATATAAAATGTTGTTTCTTAACATAATTTTTCATTTCCCCATTCATATCTTATGTTTCTGCAAATATTTTTAACCCTACAATATACTTTATTGTTATTGCTTTTAAAAATTCAATTTAAAAGAAATTTTAAATTGAGAATAAAAAGTAACTTACATTTGCGTACATATTTTCTATGTCCAGTGCTATTGATTCCTTTGAGTCCACCCATGTTTTCATTTGGTATGATTGTCTGTCTGCCTAGACAGCTTCTTTCAACCTTTTTTATACTGCACACCTACTAATCACAAATTCTTTCAGACTTTTCTTTGAAGACGTCTGCTTTTCACTTTCAGTTTGGAAGGATATTTTCACTGGATATGCAGTTCAGTTTTTTTCAGCACTTAAAAGATCCATTGTCTTGATTTCTGACTTGTATAGTTTCAGATGAGAAATCTTCAGTCATTTTTGTCATTTTAACGTATCTGTTTTCCCTGGCTGCTTTTAAGATTTTGCCTTTATTTCTGTTCTTCACAATTTTATTATGATTTCCTGTTCTTCACAATTTTATTATGATTTGCCTTGATGTGGTTTTCTCTGTGTTTAGCTTGATTTTTGTTTGATGATCCTTCGGGCTTGTGGTTTAAGAGGTTTTTTCAGTTTGGAAAATTTTCAGCCATTATGTCTTCAAATATTTTTCTAAACCTTCTTTCTCCTTCTGGAATACAGTTATGCATACGTTAGATGATGTAGCATTTCCTCAGAGATTACTGAGATTATTCATTAAATTCACTCCTTTGTCTATTTGGAAATCATTTGGATGTCTAAAATGTTATTTCCAGGTCAGTTTTCAGTTTCCATTCCATCATGTAAGGCACTTGGAAGTTGCCACTTATCCTAACAACAAATGAAAAGCTGAACAAATGGAATGGAATGGAAAACCAACAACCTTTCTTATATTTATCAGAGAAGTAAACTCACAAGCCAAACTGCTGCCCCACAATTTGGAGAGACAAACAGGCAGACACAGAGATTCACAACCAGAGCAGAAACTCACTAGCAGAAACCTTTGCTACAATCAGTGCCAGGATAGGAAATCATGGACTGTAACTGCTAAATTGTTGGAGGCTTAGTGTGGACAAGTCTAAGAAATAAAACTTTTGTCGTTTTTAAAAATAAATTTTATTGTGTATTTTTAAGATACTGAGCATGCTATAAGAAATATATATTAAATATAGTAAAATGGCTACTGTAATAAAACAAATTCACATATACATAATTTTCACATAGCTATGCATTTTTCCCCTGTGGCAAGAGCAGCCACAAGCTACTCATTTAGGGAACGTCCTACATACAATACACGATTATTAACTATAGTCCTCAGGTTGTACATTAGATCTTTTGATTTGTTCTTCCTATGTATTTGCACTTTGCATCCTGTGACCTACTCTCCATCTCCTCTCTCTCACCCAAACCCTGGCAACCACTGTTTTATTCTTTCTCTATATATTTGGTATTTTATTTTTAGATTTGACTTATAAGTGAGATCATGCAATAATTTTTTTCTGCATCTGGCTTATTTCACCTAGCACTATATCCTTCAGGTCCAAATTGCAGCAAATGTCAGGACCTCCTTTTTTAAGGTTGGATAATGTATATGTCAGGGTTTCTTTATTCATTGCCCATTGATGGAAACCTAGGATGTGTTCATATCTTGGATATTATGAGTAATGCTGCAGTGAATATGGGAGTGCAGATATCTTCACAAGGTGGTGACTTCATTTTCTTTGGGTATATTTTCAGAAGAGGGATTATGGAGTCATATTTTCAATTTTGGCAAGAGCCTCCATGGGTGCACCCATCTACATTCCCATCAGCGGTACACAAGGGTTCCCTTTCCTCCACGCTCTTGCCAACACTTAGCTTCTTTCTTTTGTTTGTAGCAATCCTAACAGGTATGAAATGATATTCCAAATTGGTTTTGATTCCCATTTCCCCAAGGATTAATGATGTTAGACACCTTTTCATGTACTTGTTGGACGTTTTTATTGTCATCTTTGGATAAATGTCTATTCATATCCTTTGCCCATTTTTAACAGAATTATATGTTGTCTTGCTATTGAATTATGTAAATGTTTGTAAATCTTGGAAGTTAACCTGTTAACAGATATGGCTTGCAAATATTTTTCCCAGTTTGTAGGCTGCCTTTTCATTTTGTTTGATTGTTCCTTTTGCTGTACTGAAGCTTTTTAGTTTGATATAGTCCCAATTATTCACTTTTGCTTTTGTAGCCTGTACTTTTGGTGATATCAAAGATCATTACCAACACCAGGGTCAAGGAGCTTTACCCTTTATTTTTATTTATTTATTTATTTATAGCAGTTTTAGGTCTTATGTTTAGGTCTTTTATCCATTCTGGGTTGAGTTTTGTGTATGGTGTAAAATGGGGGTCCAATTTCATTCTTTTGTTTGTGAAAATCTAGTTTTCTCAGCACTAGTTATTGAAGACACCATCCTTTCTCCATTGTGTTTTCCTATTGCCCTTCTCGAGAATTAGCTAACCATACATGTTTGGATTTATTTCTGGGTTCTCTACTCTGTTTCACTAGTCTGTATGTTTGTTTCTATGTCAGTACCATCCTTTTTTGATTTTTATAGCTTTCTAATATAATTTAAAATAAGGACATGTGATGACTCCAACTTATTTTTCTCAGAATTGCTTTGGCTATTTGGTGTTTTTTGTGGTTTCCTTATGAATTTTAGGATTGTTGTTTCTATTTCTGTGAAGAATGTCCTTAAGATTTTGATAGGGATCGAATTGAATATATATGTTGCTTGTGGTGATATGGACATTTTAGCAATATTATTTCTCCCAATCCATGAGCATGGTATATCTTTCCATGTGGTTATGTCCTTTTTGATTGCTTTCATGAATGTTTTCTAGTTTCCAATGTATGAGTCTTTCATCTCCTCAGTCAAATTTATTTCTAAGTATTTTTTTAATGCTATTGTAGGTAAGATTGCTTTCTTGATTTCTTTTTCAGCTAGGTTGTTATTTGTATGTAGATATGCCACAGATTCTTGTATGTTGAATTTATATCCTGGAACTTTTCTGAATTCATGTATTAGATCTAACAGTTTTTTGATGAAATCTTTGGAGGTATTTTTACATATAGGTTCATGTCATCTGGAAGTAGAGATCATTTTATTTCTTTTTTCTTGCTTGGATCTTTTTACTCCTTTTTTATTGTCTGATTGTTTTGAAAAATACCTTCAGTACTGTATTGAATAGAAGTGGTGAGAGTGGGCATTCTTACCCTATACCAGATCTTAGAGGAAAAGCTTTCTGTTTTTCCCAATCAATTATGTTGTTAGCTATGGGTTTGTCTCAAACAGTCTTTATTATGTTGAGGAACTTTCCTTCTATAGCTAAACTGTTAAGAATTTTTATCAAGGTGGATGTTGAGCTTTGTCAAATGCATTTCTGTGTCAATTGAAATGATCATGTGGTTTTTGTCTTTCAGTCTGTTATTGTGATGTGTCACATTGATTGATTTGCATGTGTTAAACCAGCCTTGCAGGCCAATGATAAATCCAACTTGATCGTGACATAATCTCTTTGATGTATTGTTGAATTTGATTGGCTAATATTTTATTGAGGATTTTTGCATTAATGTTCATCAGAGATATTGGTCTATAGTTTTCCTGTGGTGTCTTTGGCTTCGGTTTCAAGGTAATGCTGGCCTCAGAAAACGTGTTTGTTAGGAAGTCTAGTTGAGACTTAATGTAGGTTTGAACTATGTGGTTCACTTATTGGGAGGGGGTACAAAAAACCTGGAATTTATTAAAAATTTTGTATGTATTCTTATATGTTTAAACTTCAGTCACCTTCAAAGTACTCTTTGTTTAAAGTAAAACACTGTTTGAGATGTTTTCTCTACTGCTGAAAACAGTTTTGAACTCATCCATTTTGATGCCTTTTAGTGCTTCTGCCATTTTTTGTTTCACCTCTCCCTCATGAGCAAAACTTTTCTCTTCGAGGACTTTTTTCATCTGGGGAAACAACAACAACAAAAAGTCACTCAAGGTGAAACCAGATGAATAGGGAGTATGGAACACGGGAGTCATGCCATTTTTGGTCAAAAACTGCTGAACACTCAGTTGCGGTGTCAGCAGGTGCATTGTCATGGTGGAAGAACCAATCACCTGTTTGCAACAACTTGGGATGTTTCTTCCACAGATCATGAGGTAACCTTCTCAAAATTTCCAGATAAAAACATTGGTTGACCATTTGATCTGGAGGAACTAATTTCAAGTATACTACAAAGGCCCTGCCCTTCAAAAGATAATTCCATTTGGGGGGAATTACTCCTCATATATAGACTTTCTTCTGCCTTTGCCATCCTTTGCATGACAAAACCAACCCCTCCTTGTCTTCTTCCTCCTCAGCCTACTCAACATGAAGACAACAGAGATGAAGAACTTTATGAATAATAATTACATTTTCTTTTCTCTAGCTTACTTTAATAAGAATAAAAGATATAATACATATAGCCTACAAAACATGTGTTAGTTGACTATATATATATGTTATCCGTAAGGCTTCTAGTCAGCAGCAGGCTATTAACAGTTAAATTTTGGGAAAGTCAAAACTCGAATTTTCAACTGAATAGAGGAGTCAGCATATCTAATCCTCACATTACTCAAGGGTCAACTGTATTCCCTCTAGCTCTATGTTTTGGAAAAATTTAAGAAGTATTAGTATTAATTCTGTGAAAATGTGAAAGAATTCAGCCATGAAGCCATCTGGTTCTGAGGTTTTCTTTGTAGTAGGTTTTTAACTGCTACTTCAATCTTTGTTTTTTATTAGATGGTTCAGGCTTCCTATTTCCTGATTCAACCTTGGTAGTTTGTATTTTTCAAAGTATTTATTCATTTCCCCTGTATTGTCAAAAGTGTTGACATGTAATTGTTTATAATAGTCCCTTATGATCTATTTTATTTTTGAGGCATCTGTTATAATGTCTCCACATTTATTTTTTATTTTATATATTTTAATTTTCTCTTTTTATCTTAGTCTAAACTAAGGATTTGTCCATTTTCTTATTTTTATGAAAAACCAACTCTTCATTTTATCTTTTTGTGGTTTTTCTATTCTCTTTTTGATTTATATCTGTTCTAATATTTATTATTTCCTTCCTTCTGCTACCTTTGGGTTTATATTAGGCTATTGATTTGAGAGCTTTCTTTTTCAATGTAGGCATTTATTGGTGGTATAAGCTTCCCTTTTAGAACTCTTTTGCTGCATTTTATAGGTTTTGGAATGTTATGCTTTCACTGTCATTTTGATTTTCTTCTTTTGGTCCATTGGTTATTTAAAAACATGTTGTTTAATTTCTACATATATGTGAATTTTCCAAAACCTCTTTTGTTTTCAGTTTCATACCATTGTGGTCAGACACAACACTTGATATGATTTTGACTTTTAAAATTTGTTAAGACTTGTTTTGTGGCCAACCTATGATCTCTGCTGGAGGATGTTCTATATGCACTAGAGGAGAATGTCCATTTTGCTGCTGTTGGATAGAAGATTCTGTATATATCTGTTAGGTCCATTTTGTCTAGAGTGCAATTCAGTTTCAGTATTTTCTTATTGATTTGCTGTCTGGTTGATCTATTCATTGTTGATACTGGGGTGCTAAAGTCCCCTGCTATTATTATATCGCTATCTATTTTTCTCTTCATATTCACTGATATTTGCTTTACATATTTAGGACTCCAATGCTGAGTGCACATGTATTTCCACTTGTTATGTCTTCTTGATGAGTCGTTCTCTTGATTCTCTGTTCCTTAAGACAGCTTTTGACTTCTAGTCTGCTATATCTGGTATAAGTATAGCCTTTGTTCTTTTTTGTTTACCATTTGCATGAAACATTTTCTTCCATCCTTTCACTTTCATCCTATGCATGTTCTTAAGGCTGATGTGGGTCTCTTGTAGGCAACATAGAGTTGGATCTTCCTTTTTAATTCATTAAACCACGCTATGCCTTTTGACTGAAGAATTCAATCTATTTATATTCAAAGTAATTATAGACATGTAAGGATTTGCTACTGCCATTCTGCTCATTGTTTTTTGGTTGTTTTGTAGATCCTTCCCCCCTTTTTTTCCTCTCTTGTTGTTTACATTTGTGATTAGGTGATTTTCTAGAGTGTTAAGATTTGGTTTCTTTCTCTTTACTGTTTATCTGCTGTGTGTTTTTCTTTGTGTTACCATGAGGCTTACATAAAATGTCTTTTAGTTATAATAGACTCTTCTACACTGATAACAATTTTAGACACATACAAAAACTCTAAACTTTTGCCCTCCCACCACAATTTATACTTTTGATGTCATAATTTTTTTTATAGTATGTATTCCTTAACAGCTTATTGTAGTTACAGTTATTTTAACTGTTTTAACTTCTAACCTTTATACTAGAGATGCATGTGGTTTACAGAGCACCATGACACTATTAGAGTATTTTGGATTTGACTATATATTCACTTCTACTAGTTAATCCTATATTTCTTCATGTTAGTGATTAGCACCTGTTCATTTGTGTTTGATGAACTCCCTGAGGCATTTCTTATAAGACAGAACTAGTAGTGATGACTTTTCTCCATTTTTGCTTGTCTGGGAATGACTTTATTTCTCCTTCACTTCTGAAGGGCAGTTTTGCTAGGTATAGTGTCCTTCATGGCAGGGTTCTTTTTGTTGTTGTTGTTTTTTGTTTTTGCTTTTTAATTTCAGCTCTTTAAATATATCATCCTATTCTCTCCTGGTCTGCAAGGTTTCTACTGGGAAATTCATTGATACTCTAATAGAGATTCCTTTATATGTGACGTGATGCTTTTCTCTTGCTGCTTTTAAAATTATCCCTGTCTTTGACTTTTGACAATTTGATTATAATGTGCCTCAGAGAAGACCTCTTTTGGTCTAATCTGTTTGGAAATTGATCTTTATGGCTCTGGACATTCATCTCTCCCTCTTTCTCTTAAGACTTGGGAGGCTTTCAGCAATTTATCTTTGTCTACTCTTTTTTCCTCCTGAAACTCCAAAAATGTAAATGTTTATTTGCTTAATAGTCTTTCATAAGTCCCATAGGCAGTCTTCACTCTTCACCCTTTTTAAATTCTTTTTCTATTTCTTTTCCTTGACTGAGTAATTTCAAAAGACCTCTCTTCAAGTTCAGAGATTGTTTTCTGCTTGATCTAATTTGCTGTTGAAGCTCTCTGTTGTATTTTTTAATTTAATTTATTGAATTTTTCTGTTCCAGGATTTCTGTTTTGTCTTCTTTTATATCTATCTCTTTGTTGAATTCCTCATTCAGATCATGAATTGTTTTGCTGATTTCACTGAATTGTCTATCTGTATTCTCTTTGTTTCACTGCATATCCTTAAGGTCATTGTTTTGAATTTCTTATCAGACAGTTCATAAACTTTCTTTGTGGTCAGTTACTAGAGAATTATTGTGTTCTTTTGGTAGTGCCATGTTTTCTTGTTTTTTTGTGTTTTTGTATCAGATGTGCACATCTGGTCAGTCACCTCTCCCAAACTTACAGAGTGGCTTTCATAGGAAAAGACTTTCACGTGCAAATGGATCTTTAATGTGACAGTTGGGAAGGCTGTGTTGACTCTGTTTTTGCGTCAGTGTGGTGGAAGAGCCTCAATACAACTTCGTCATCTGTGATGGATGTCTGATGACTGTGAGTGTCTCAGTGGCATAGGGTGTAAGAGTTTGGGACAGCAGTGGCAGCAGTCTGTGCTGTTTACAGTAGCAAGAGCATCAGGGGGGCCTCCTGTTCCTGCGGTCCCCACAATGGGAAGTCTTAGCTGCAAGGATCCCTCTTGCTTGTTGAGTCTGACATGGCCCGCATGCGGCCCCAGCAGTGCTGGGCTTGTGTGAGTTTTGCCTCCAGGAGCTTGATCAGATTCTTACAGTGAATATTGTAGAAAAACTCAGTTGTGCTTCCAGCAAGGAGAGAAGGAAAGTGAGCATTGTGAAATACAATCAAGTATTTTTTCCCCCCTTTAACATGTTTCTAGAGAAACTGTTTTACCAGTGCCTAAACTATTGGAGATTTTTCAGAGCTTAACCAACCTGAGGGGAAGGAAATAACCAGCTCCAACCCACCCTAGCCTTCCATGCGGAGGATGAGGAATACACAACTCTAGCTCTCTCCAACCGTCCTGTCTGACCTACGAGAGAGACAGAAACTGAAAAGTACTGGTGAAGTTTATAGTCCAGGGAGGCAGGCTTACTAAAATACTGACCTAATCATAGAACTGTAAGTGTTCATAGACTGTAGAACACTTCTTCTCTCCCCACACCTTACCACCACATTCTTAAAGCCTATTTATAGCTGTTCCTTTTATCCAGTACATCATATCTAGCTATCAAGAAAAAAATTACACGGCATACAAAAAGGCAAAAACACATTTCAAAGAGACAAAGTAGCATCAGAACCAGACTTATATATGGCAGAGATGTTGGAATTATCAGACTAGGAATTTAAAACAACTATGATTAATGTACTAAGGGCTCTAATGGATAAAGTAGTCAGCATGCAAGAAACCATGGGCAATGTAAGCAGAGAGATGGAAAATCTAAGAAAAAAATAGCCTGGAGATCAAAAAAACTAACAGAAATTAAGACTGTCTGTAATGGACTCATCAGTAGACTGGACACAACTGAAGAATAAAAATTGAGCTTGAGGATATCCAAATAGAAATTTTCAAAATTATGGAGAAAAAAAGAAAAAACAGAATAAAATATCTGTTGTAGTTGGAACAACATCAAAAGGTGTAACATGCATATGATGGGAATAAAAGTAGGGGAAGAAGGAAGGAGAACACAAGAAATATTTGAAGGCATAAGGACTGAGAATTTCTCACAAATTAATGTCAGACACCAATCAGGGTAACTGAAAATCAAACAAACAAAATATACTAGGCATATCATATTCAAAATGCAAAAAAAAATGCAATGACAAACAAAGTATTTTGAGAGATGCCAGAGAGGGGAAAAAGCCTTACCTACAAAAAAACAAAGATAAAAATTACATTAATTTTCTAAGAAACCATGCAAGCATAAAGAGAATGGAATGAAATATTTAAAGTGTTGAGAGAAAATACCTCTACTAATCTAAAATTCTGTACCTTACAAAATTATCCTTCAAAAGTAAAGGAGAAATACTTTCTCAGACAAGCAAAAATTAAGGGAGCTCATTACCAGTAGACCTGCATCTCAAGAAATGATAAAATAATTTTTTATAGAGAAAGAAAATGATATAGGTCACAAACTTTGTTCTACGTAGAGAATTGGGGAAACATAAGTAAAGATAAAAGTTAAAATTTTTTTTCTTATTAATTAGCAGTTTACCCAAAATATTAATAGCAACACTATATTCAAATATATATACACACACATACTTATATAGGCTTATGTATATGTGAAATGAATGACAACCATGAAGACAAGAAGGAGGAAATCAGGGTTATTTTGTTATTATAAGGTATTCCTACTGCCCATGAAGTGATATAGTGTTATTTGAAAGTGGAATTGGATTAGTAGAAATGTATATTGCAAACTCTAGGACAACCACTAAAAAAAAATTTTTTTTTAAAGAAAGTATAATTGATATGCTAAGAAAGGAGAGAAAGGATAATCACATAAAATGCGCAATTAAAGGCTGGGCATAGTGGCTCACACCTGTAATCCCAGCACTTTGGGAGGCTGAGGTGGTAGGATTGCTTGAACCCAGGAGTTTGAAACTAGCCTGGGCAACACAGCAAGACCCCATCTCTATTTAAATAATACAAAAGTAAATAAATTTTTAAATGCTGAATTAAAACCACAAAAGGCAAAAAAGTGGTAGAAGACATAAATAGAAATAATGAACAAAGGCAACAAATATAAAATAGGAATAAACATGGTAGATATTGTTCCAACTATATCAGTAATCACTTTGGGGTTTTGTTTGTTTTGTTTTTTATATTTAACATTGCATACATTCCCTTACCATCATTCACATTAGGCCCAGGGTCATTTTCTAGACTCCTTCACAGAAATGCAGAACAACTGGTCCAAACTGAATGCAACTGTTTTCAGTTACATTGAGTCCCTTCATATTTCTGAAATTTTGTCTGGGATAGAAGAGAATGCAGCTGGAATCCAGCTCTTCAAAGTATACATTCCAAAGAGTTCCAAATCCAGAAACTATCCCTGGTGTATATATCCATGTACCCAATGGCCTCTGTGCTGCTTTTTTTTTTTTTTAAAGATGTGGGGTACTATTCAGTATTAGGTATACAGGTGGTCATTGTACAGGTAAAGTTTGGACCTCCCTTTGGTCCTCACTTTGCCTGGTTTGAGATCAGGTATGCTTGTTGATGTTGTGTCCCCCACCCCCACCCCGGCAATAACCCTACTGCCAATCTTTTTCTTATAGTATTATGGTAAATGTTCAGCATCTGCTTATGAATGAAAACATCGTACTCTGTTCTTTGTTTCTGTGATAGATCATATCAGTAATCACTTTAAATATCAATGGTCTAAATACACCAATTAAGAATCAGATTGTCACAGTGGCTCAAAAAAACAAGACCCAACTGTATATTGTCTATAAGAAGTCTGCTTTAAATATAAGATGCATATAGATTAAAAGCAAATGGATAGAGAAAATATACCATGCTAACACTAATCAAAAGAAGGCAGTAGTAGCTATATTAATTTTAGACTTCAGGACAAGGAAAGCTATCAAGGAGAAAGGGGGACATTACATAATGATAAAGGGGTTAATTCTCCAAGAAGGTACAAGCTTCCTGAACATTTATGTGCCTAACAAAGCACTGAAGTACAAGAGTCAAAAACTGATAGAACCGGAAGGAGACATAGTTGAATCCACTGTGCTAGTCTAAGATTTCAACATTCTCTATCAGAAATGCACAGAGACATCAGGCAAAAAAATCAGTAAGGACATAGTCATATTCAACAAAACCATCAGTCAACTGGATAGAATGGATAGCTTAGACTATTTCATCCAACAGCAGCAGAATACACATTCTTTGTAAGCATACACAGAACATTCAACAAGATAGATCACGTTTCTTAAGTACTTCTTAACAAATTTAAAAGAATAGATATCATAATATCTGCTCTCAGACCACATAAAATTAAACTAGAAATCAACAGAAATATAGCTGGGGATTATATAAATACTTGGGGATTATACAACACTCTCTAAAAATCATATGAGTCAAAGAAGAAATCTCACTATAAATTTTTAAATATTTTGAACTAAGTGGAAATGGAAACATAACTCATCAAAATTTGTGAGATATGAGGAAAGTAGTAATTAGGGAGAAGTTTATAACATTGAATGCATATATTAAAAAAGAAATACCTTAAATTAATAGTCTAAGCTTTCACTTTAGGAAATTAGAAAAAGAAGAACAAATTAAATCTAAAGTAGTAGAAGAAAGAAAACAATAAGAATTACAGCAGCAATCAGTCAAATTGAAAACAGAAAGTCAGAGTCCAGAGTGCTCACCATTACACCATGGAACCTCACACTGAAAACAGGAAATCGTAAAGAAAATTAGTGAAACCAAAAGCTGGTTCTTTGAAAGATAATAAATTTGATAAGCCTTAACCAGCTAACTAAGAAAAAAAAAGTGAGAGAATATAAATTACTAACATCAGTCATGAAAACTGGGACATCACTAAAGACCCCATGGGCATTGATAGGCTAAGAAAGGGTACTATGAACAACTCTATGCCCACAGATTTGATAATCTGGATGAAATGGACAAATTCCTTAAAAGACACAACCTGCCAAAACTCACATGGAAGAAATAATAAATAAATGAGTAAACTTATATGTATTAATAAATTGAATCAATAATTGATGATCTTCCTTTTCCGAAACAAAAAGAACCAGACCTATGTGAGTTCCATGGAGAGTTTGGCCAAACATTTAAGGAAGAAATTATACAAACTTCTACAATCTCTTTCAAAATATAAAGCAGGAGAAACACTTTATCACTCATTCTATGATTCCAACATTACTCTGATACCGAAACCAGACAAAAACATTACAAGAAAAGAAAATTATAGACCATTATCTCCCATGAACATAAATGCAAAAATCCTCAACAAAATAGTAGCAAATGAGTCTAACAAATTACAAAAAGAATTATACATCACAACCAAGCGGGATTTGTCCTGAGTATGCAGTGCTGGTTCAAATGATGATTTGAAAAGCAATTAATCTATCACATCCACAGGCTAAAGAAGAAAAATTATATGATCATATTAATAGATGCAGAAAAAACAATAATATTATGAAAAAATCAGCAAACTAGGAATACGGTGAACTTCTTTAACTTGAGAAAGAACTACAAAAACCGTATAGCTAACATTGTGCTTAATGATGGAAACTAGAAGCTTTCCCTCTAAGATCAGGAACAAAGCTAGAGTGTCTCATTACCACTCCTGTTTAATATCATAGAAGTCTTAGCTCATGCAATAAGGCAAGAAAAGGAAATAAGAGGTATACAGTTTGGGAAGGAATAAATAAAACTCTTTGTTGGCAGACATGATTGTGTAGAGAATTCAAAAGAATTGACAAACTACTAAGAAATTACAGTGAGTTTGCAAATGCAAGGCTAATATACAAAAGCCAATTGCTTTTATATATACCAGCAACAAGTGGAATTTGAAGCTAAAAACAGTACCATTTTCATTAGCACCTCCCAAAATTAAATATTTATATATAAAGCTAACAAAATACAGATGGTCCCCAGCTTAAGGTGGTTCAACTTAGATCTTTTGACTTTATGATGGGTTTATCAGGGTATTAAATTCATTTTCTACTTACAATATTTTTTACTTAAAAATGAATTTATCAAGATGTAACACCATCTGAAAAGCATCTATATGTATAAGATTTATATGAGGAAAACTATAAAATTCTCATGAAGGAAGTCAAAGAACTAAATAAATCAAAGAAGAACTAAATGAGAGTTACTTCATTTGTTTCCCTTCTCTTTGGGTCACAGTCCTATGCTTTCTGTTGCCTAATATCCTAAAACATTTTTTATCCTCATTAAACTTTGTTTTAATGGGTCTCAAAATTTTGTGACAGATTTTTGGTCAAGTTGTTTCCATAAAAAAGTATTGATTTCAAAAACAACTTAAAACTGCCACACGCAAAAAAAAAAAACCACCACCACCAAAATGGTCAACAAAACATTTTCCTTTCCTTCTGAAAGTTTTACGATGCATTATTATCATCAACCAGTTTTTTACTATTAGACTTAA
The DNA here is from genome assembly GCA_963574415.1 of Tarsius wallacei. Taxonomy (NCBI): domain Eukaryota; kingdom Metazoa; phylum Chordata; class Mammalia; order Primates; family Tarsiidae; genus Tarsius; species Tarsius wallacei. The sequence continues at coordinate 25,802 of CAUYQG010185773.1, forward strand.
ATGACCAATTGAAACAAACAGTTGTGAGACCGTTCTTTCACCACTGATTAAGACTGGGGTAGCCAGTATTAGGGATAATATTCATTTAGCCTTCTGAGCTTTCTGGGCAGACTCAATGACCTTGCCAGCTCCGGCAGCCTTCTTGTCCACTGCTTGATGACACCCACAGCAACTGTCTGCCTTATATCATGGATGGCAAAATGACCCAGAGGAGAATAGTCAGAGAAGCTCTCCACAGACATGGGCTTGCCAGTAACCATATCAACGATGGCAGCATCACCAGACTTCAAGAATTTAGGGCCATCTTCCAGCTTCTTACCAGAATGGCGATCTTTTCCTTCAGCTCAGCAAACTTGCATGCAATGTGAGCCGTGTGACAGTCCAGTACAGGGGCATAGCCAGCACTGATTTGGCCTGGATAGTTCAGGATAATCACCTGAGCTGTGAAGCCGGCTACTTCCATTGGTGGATCATTTTTATTGTCACCAGCAACATTGCCACGGCGAACATCTTTGGCAGTCACATTCTTGATATTGAAGCCCACGTTGTCCCCAGGAAGAGCTTCACTCAAAGCTTCATGGTGCATTTCAGCAGACTTTACTTCAGTTGTAATGTTGACTGGAGCAAAGGTGACCACCATGCCAAGTTTGAGAACACCAGTCTCCACTCGGCCCACAGGGACAGTACCAATACCACCAATCTTGTAGACATCCTGGAGAGGCAGATGCAAGGACTTGTCAGTTGGACAATTTGGTGGCAGGATGCAGTCCAGTGCTTCAAGCAGCATGGTTCCACTGGCATTGCCATCTTTATGGGTGACTTTCCATCCCTTGAACCCAGGCATGTTAGCACTTGACTCCAGTATGTTGTCACCATTCCAACCAGAAATTGGCACAAATGCTACTGTGTCTTAATGTAAGTGCTGACTTTCTTAACAATTTCTTCGTATCTCTTCTGGCTGTAGGATGGCTCAGTGGAATCCATTTTGTTAACGCCAACAATTAGTTGTTTCACACCCAGTGGGCAAGCTCACGGGTCTGCCGGTTCTTGCAGATACCAGCTTCAAATTCACCAACACCAGCAGCAACAATGAGGACAGCACAGTCAGCCTGAGATGTGCCTGTAATCATGTTTTTGATGACGTCTCTGTGTCCTGGGGCCCCAATGATAGTGATGTAGTTCTTGCTGGTCTCAAATTTCCACAGGGAGATATCGATGGTGATACCACGTTCACACTCAGCTTTCAGTTTATCCAATACCCAGGCATATGTGAAGGAGCCCTTTCCCATCTCAGCAGCCTCCTTCTCGAATTTCCTGATGGTTCTTTTGTCGATGCCGCCACATTCGTAGATCAGGTGGCCAGTAGTGGTGGACTCGCCCGAGTCGACGTGTCCAATGACGACAACGTGAATGTGCATCTTTTCCTTTCCCATTTTGGCCTTTCGGGGTGGTTTTGACAATACCTGTGCTCTGGCGGCAAACTTGTTGCAAAAAAGCTAAAACTTTTTTTTATTTTTAATATTTTGTCCAGTTTTCTAGTTGTTTACTATGGCAGATAAAAATACGCTCCCATTTATTTCATCATGGCCAGAGGAGCAGTTATGACTTTTATTTAAGTTTTACAAATGTGCACATTTACTTTGGGGTAAAATATAACCATTTTCAAGTTTTACCATTCTATAAAATTTTAAATTAAATTAAATATAAGTATTTTTCATGAACTTTCTGAGCATGTCTGCTGATAGACATATGGAATTTTACCAGGTTGACCATAACTGTATTCGCAGTGTTTCAAGAAGTTTCAAATGGATGCCTAGAAAGCGTTTGAGTAGAAAGTGCTGCATAATTACCTGAGTTTTATACTGTTTCAAGAATCTGAGAAGCATCCTTGCTTTCTTTCATCCTAAATGCAAATATTTTATTAATAAATGTATGCTATTATATTTTTTATAGATTTATCTTTGTAAGATCTGGCCTTGCCTTAAATATAAATATTTTAGAGAAATCTGCTGATTTTCTTTTCTCCAAGTCAGCTTTCAAATACAGTAATAAAGGACTTTTTTGAATTAAGGACTTTTCTCAAAATATAAGAATAAAGGACTTTTTTGAATTAAGACATAATACAAAGTACTCTACAAGAAAAGCACAGCACATTAAGATAATTGCCAAACATCAACACCTTTATGAAAACTGTTTTTTTTTCTTTCTAATTGGGTTTTAAGCCCAAGATTTTGTTGGGAATTACATAGAAAAAGTGGACCAACACATTGGGTTCTTTAACAAGGAGAATGATTTGTATACCTAACCCTGAATTGTACCCCACATCTTTAAAATAAAAAATTTTTAAATAAAAGTAAATAAATAAACAAGGAGAGTTACCTGAGGAGCAGTCCTAGAAAATATTAGGAGAACTGAATACTTGCTGGAGGGTAGAGGGCACAACCAGTCCTCTTGAGCAGTGAGAAAGAGCCAAAGATTAATACAATGACACAAGAACAGAAACTTTGCCCTCTTCAAAACTGTGATTTTCTCCTCTGCTATTTTACATCTATTCAAACCATGCTGCAGGTAGTTGTTTGAAATTATGTTTCTACATAGAAATGATAGCTATAAAAATAAGATTTGGTTTAAAATAACTAAACCTAGCTTAATTTTAAGTATGAAAATGAAATGTACAGTCGGTACCATGTTGAGAATAAAGCTATTCAAACAATATTTTAGGGACAGTTTACATGATAAAAATCAGCTGTGGATTTTCAGCCATGCTAAACCAGAGCATTTTAAGTTTATTTAAGATGGGTTCAGAAATTCAGACAACTATGATTTGGGCTCGGATAAACAGTACAAATCTCAAAGGTTGATAATTTAATTTTATTGCTTTTTATTCAGTTACTCTTATTACTCTCCAAAGTGTTGATTCTACTCACTTAGCTGTTAGCAAGTTCTAGAGGTGTTTATGTATTTTGAACTGGTCTTATTTGAAATTCAGCACTGGTAAATTCAAGTGGGCCCTAATGCTTCATGAAATCCTGGGACTCATCCTATATTTCCCAGTCCTTTCCTTTTCCCATTTTCCTAGACAACTGACTCGTCATACTTTCCCTCACTTCTCAGATTTCCAGCAGTTTCTTCTACCATCCCTGGGCTCACAGCTGATGAATCTTTCTTCCTACTTCATGGAGATCATGAAAGCCATCAGAAGTTTCCACCACGGAGGTCATTTGCCTACACTTCTAGCAGAAGCCATCTCCTGCCCATGTGCTTGGGACCCCCCCCCCCGTAACAATTACCTCTCTAAAGTCCCTACCCTCAAATACAGTTACATTAAGGGTTTAGGTTTCAACACATGAATTTGAGGAGGATGCAGTTCTCCTTTGCTCAAGGACAGGTCTCTAGTAAAGTTCTTGCATGATCTGTTTTTTTCTCTCTACTGCTAGATCTTTCCCATCACCCTACAGACGTGCTATTCGTTTTCCAAGCTTACCAACAAACACACCAAAGCAAGTTAGTCCTTGGTGACACGCACTTTCCCTGCAGCTTCCACCCCATTCCTTGCTCTCCTTTGTAGCATAATCGCAAATAGTCTGTTTCTACTCCAGTGCCTCTTCTCTCCTTATCTACTGGACCATCTCTGAGTCAGCTTTCATCCTTCCCACTACACCCGAATTTCATCTACCTGTATCACCAGTGTCCTCCATGTTGCCAAACCTATGTGATCCGGTCTCAGTTCTCACTTCATATGGCTTCTCTGTAGCATTGGACACAAGCAACTAGTCCTTGAAACACTCTTCACGTGGCTGAGGATTGCATATTATTCTGATTTCCCCTTTCTCTCTCACTATTACTTTTGTCTGCCTTCCTCCTCATTTCCTAGCCTCCTAACATTTGTAGGCCTGGGGCTTTGCTTTTCTTACATGTACTCGATGTCTTGAGATCTCATCCAGTAGCGTAGTTCCATATACCAGGTATAAACTGATGACTTCTGAACTTATACTTTTAATCTGAACCTCAAACCTAGGCCATAAACTCAGCTTGAATACCAGTACTCACTTCAGCCCTGGATGTCTAATAGGCATCGCCAAGTTTAATAAGTCCAAACTGATCTCTTGGTCTTCCCCCCAATATTTCACCCATACTTTTTCTCATGTTCTATAATGACTAGCTTATTCTTCTAGTTGCTTAGGACAAAAGTCTTGCAGTCATCCTTTACTCATCTCTTTCTATCATACAGTATGTCCAGTTGGGTCCACTCCTCCCTTCTCAGAATCTGCCCACCTCTCACCACCTCCTCTCTTGTCATCCTGGGTGACTTGGGGCAGCCTCCCAGCTGCTTCTTTGTTTCATTCCTGCCTCAAGCAAAAGCTAGAGTGATCTTATTAATACTTAAGTCAAATTATGTAATTCTCTTTTACTGAAAACCCTTTAGTGACTCTCAATTTCCATAATATTAAAAACCAAATTCACATACAACACCTTGCAGGATCTGGCCCCTTGTTCTCTCACAGACCTCACCTGGTCTGAGGGAGACATCACTCACCGATCCAACCACACTGGCCTCTTCCCTGTCTCAAACGCACCGTGCATGCCTCTGCATCAGGGACTTTGCACTGGCTCTTTCCTCTTCTGGAATGCGTCTTCCAGGAATCTGCCATGCCTCCAGGTGTCCACCATGAGTTCCCTCCAAGTTCACCATGCTTCCCTCGTCTCCTGCAGGTTCTTGTCCACATGCCACCCTCCTAGGAAGGCCTTCCCTAGCTGAGACATTTTTAAAGTCACAAAGCAGCCCTGCCTCGCTGTACTTCCCATCTCCCTCCCTGCTCTGTCTTTCTCCATAGCACTTGTGCCACCTAAAATAAAACTTTTCGAAGTGATTTTTTTTGCTCTCCAGGACAGAAACTCCATAAAAGCAGAGAGGAATTCTTGGCTGCTTTGCCCACTGCTGTTATTCTGGCTGCCCAGAATGGATGGATTAATTGGACACTTAGTTGTAAAGGAGCTCAAGTGGGTTTGTGAGACTTGAGGCCTCGCCAGATGCAGACTCATGAAGAGTAATGGCAACAGAGACACAGGCTTTCCTGTGTTAACCAGCGTCTCTGACTGCAACTTTTTAGGGGAAAAGTAACTTAATCTTTATGGTGCTATAATTAACTTTTAGATTTTCTAGTGGGTAAGTAAATATTTTTAAAGCACTTAGAACAGTGCCTGGGACATGGTTTGAGCTCTGTAAGTATTTATTGAAAGAAGTAACCAACATTTTATCAAGCATTTTGTGATACATAACAATGACAAAATGTGAACCAAGACAAATAAACCTCAAGAGGTTCTGAGTGGCCGTATTCTAGAATGGAGAGTGGATTTATTAATCATAGAACTGGAATAGAGTCTGATGGCTTACTAGGAAAATAGCAGTAGTCACATACCCTCTCTATTCTGGAAAAAACAAAACTACCCTGTGTACTTGATGAGATTATAGGCACAAAGTGATTTGTGGAATACACTCTAGAAAATTGAGGTTGAACTCAAGTTTGTAAAACATGTTCTGAAAGGATCACTTCCGAGTGGGCCAAGCCATAGAAGAGGAAAAGGGCTTGCATGGTATCCCTTCATCAGGTGAGTGTTTGTGCTCCAAGCACTCTGTTAAGGGCTAAGGTCTGCCTTCTAGGATCTCACAATCCAATAGGAGAGAAACGGATCAACCAGCAGTCACTGATTCAGCCTTTGCACTGTGGCAGAGGTGTGCCCAGAGTGAGCTGATAGCATGGAATTGCTTCCTCACCCCATTTGTGTTATGAAGATAAAGAAGTCATTTGCTTCCCATTAAATATAGTGGACAGAACTCACCTATTTATTTCCATTCCCTGAGGAAGTCCCACCAAAAGGAAAGTAATGAAATTTTAAAAGGCTCGAGCCAGTGGTTTTTAACCCTGGCTGAACATTCTAAAGAGCAGCAGAGATTTTGAAAACCCGAAGGCCTAGGATGTACCCCAGATGAATTAAATCAGAACCTCCAGGGGTGGGATCCAAGCACTAATATTTTTATACGATAATTTTTGAAAAGAGAAAAAATAGTACAAATAAGAAATCAATAGCTTTTGATAACTTGAGAGGGGGCTGGATCTGAAACAGACTTAGCAGAAATAAGAATCATAAAAACAGTACAGTTTCTACAGGAAAGGTGGCTTGGAGGATGCCAGTTAGAAGCAGAAAGATCCTTCCTGTGGTAGAACTTTGGAAAGGTTCAGGGATCTGAGGGATTGGGTAGAGGGTGGAGCAAAGAACGGAACTGATTGAAAACCTGTGTGGGGTGCAGTCAGATGGCCCACAGCTTCCCCCCACCCCACCCCTAGTTTGCTCTCTGGAAAGATGGACGAAGAGAAGGGCCTCACATAGAGTTGAGGACAGCAAGGAGAATGGACTCGTGCCAGTCGCTGTCCTGAGCAGCCCAGTGCCCTTCTGACACCAGCAGCCAGATCCATGCTGCCTGGCAGTAAACTATAGGGTGCAGCTCTAGGAAAACTGGTCCAGGAGGAAAATCCTTGCCCCTTGGTGGCGCCCTGTGGTGCTGTCCACCCATCCACAAACCCATAAACATCCGAGATTCTTCTATTCAGCTTAGAAGCCTCGCTTTAAATAAGGAACCTGAGAGAGAAAACACCCAGAGTCGCAGAGAGAGAGCAAGCGAAAGAGACAGAAACAGAGAGGAAGTCATGGGAGTAATGACCAAAACCTTTTCCAAAAATGAAGGGCACAAATTCAGACTGAAAGGCCTCTTTGGTGCCCACAAGACTGATAGCCCAAGCTAGGGCATGTCACTGTGACATTTTCAAACACTAAAGGTAAAGTGAAGATCCCAAGAGCTTCCAAAGAGCAGAAAGCAGGTCACATACAAAGAACTGGAACCTGAGTGACAGAGGAGATAACCGAGCTCTAAGCCCTTGGACTCATTCTGGAAAGGCCACCCTAGTTCCAAGATATGGAAATTGTTTGATTTAGATATATTTGTCACTTCAAAAAGTAGCTCTTCTGTCTTAGGCAGAATGGGGGCTTTACTCTTTGCTCAGGGAATCTCAAAATCTCTAACTGCCTTTGTCCGGGAGCGTCTGTTTCTTTTATTTTTAAACTCAAGTGAGAACGTGTTAAATTTAGCTATCTTCCTCCCCCTCCACTTCCCTCTGCCCGCTCTCTTTTCCTTTGCCTTTTCCCTTCCTTCACCTTCTGAGCCTTCACACTTTTGCTGTGTCTATTTCTGCCTCTCCTCTCTTTCTCTTTCTATCCACAGAAGTCTTATGTTTGTCTAATAATTGGCAGGAGTTTTTTTCCCCTTTTTTTTTTTTTTTTTTTTGGCTTTTAAGTGATGAATAGTTGGCGTTAGATCAAAGACGAGCCCTGTGGTTTTCTGGCTGCCCCGGAAGGGCGGTGCAGTTGGCAGACCGCCCGGTGATAGGCATGTGGAAGAGACAGCACACTCACGGGTCACTGTGTATGTGTTCATGTATGTGTGTTTTTCAGGCCAACAGCAGGCTGAAGCAGATTGAGAAGGAATATACGCAGAAGCTTGCCAAATCTTCACAGGTAAGCAGCATGAAAAGAAATAAAACAAAGTAAAGCCAAAGCAAAAATGAAACCTATACATAAAAGCCTTTGTACTTCAGAGTTACACTCCATTCTTTTCAGCTTTTCATGGATTAGTATTGTATTTTTGATGGGTTTGCAAATAGAATATGGTTTTAATACTTCAGTGTTATTAAAAATCAAGAAAAACTAGGCATATTGAGCCATCTGAAACAATACCCCCCTACACACACACATATACACACACACTCAGATGTGGTAAAACTAGCCTGTACACTTGAACAAGCCCAGGCTGAAACACATTTTACAAGGGCAGGAGATACACATCTATATTTGTGATATAAGCACTTTGATACCATCTGTGCTTTTTTGCAATATTCTGTTTTGCTATAACTAAAGGCTTCTTAAAACAAAATTCAAAATGACAAATAATTCTAGGTTAAATCAGTGGCTCAACTGTTAACTCCTTTTGGGATAAGGAGAATTATAAATGCCTACATCCATATCTTGCTATTTATAGTTACTGTAGTAGTTTAGTATGAGAAAGGCCAATATGCTTATCTCTGCTTGAAATTTGATACTGAGAGAACTTTTTCTGCATAAGTTCTGCATAATGATATCTAATAGTATCATTTAGGGAATACCAATCATTCCTTAGTTCTTGTGAGTGATTCTAGAACAAATAAATACTATTTATCTTTATTTTTCAGGTGGATAAATTAAGCCATTTAGTTTTGTAGGCATCATATCTAATGATTCTAAAGATCAGCTTGTCTCAGTATTTTTGTATATATGCAGTGATATGTGGTAGTAAACGAGAATCTATGTGCCATGCTACCATATAATACCACATAATAGTAGGAACAACAACAAAGCATAATAATATTTAATGTTTATGGGGCACTAACCATGTTGACTCATTCAGTCTTCATTTATTGTAACTCTGGGGTTAAGAACTATTATTGGCCCCATTTTTCTCGTTGAGAAAACTGAGACTCAGAGAGATGAAGTCACCTAAGTTAGCAAGTGACTAAGCCAGGACTCAACCTGCATCTGATTTCAAAGTGGAAATTCTTAACCTTGATGCTACCCACCTAGCCCAGTTGCTTACATTTTAGTATGACAAAACTTTGGTGCTAGTTATCATGAAATTTCTTCAATTGTACAACTAATTCTAAAGTGTATTTGTCACATAATTTGCATCCCATGAGGAAAGCAAAAAGTCTTTGTCTGAATGAAGCATCCTATGTGTTTAAGTAAGAAATGCTGATTATGTCTTGATCACCATTATTTCAGCCTTCCCTTGAGGAACGAATGTGAAGTATCCTCTTTAATCCACTAAAACAATTCTTAAACGCAAAAGAAACCTTATGACTGCAAAAGTTAAAGCTTAAACTACAGCATAAAAGTCCCCAATTGGCATACTGCTTTATGTTAAATGCAGGAGGCAGACCAAGAGTGAGATAGAAGATAGCTGATAAGAATGCCTGAGTGGTGAGAGTGTAAACAGGAGTATTTAAGTGTATCTAAAGGAATGTATGAAGAAGCCTGATTAGTTGATATTACAGCAAATTAAATGTAAGCCAGTAGAGGAAGGAAGAAAGCCTGAGCTTTGGAGTCCGACAGACCTGGATTTGAATACCAGTCCTACCACTTCTGTGACCTTGAGCGAGTTACTTGCCCTCTTTGGAATTTCGTTTCATCGTTTGTCAAATAGAGGAGCAGTACTTACCTCATAGGGTGGTTGTTTTAACTGTGAAGTGAAACAATGCCAAAAACATGTCTAGTATTGTGCCTAGTACATGCTAAAGCAATTAATGACTGGTAGCTGTTATACTCGTAGTAGCCGTTCTAAAATTCCAATAGAGAAAGGAAAGGGGGAGGGAGGGAAGAATGAGAATGAAAAAAGGTCTGAAAGGAGGGAGAAATCAGTTCTTCACGCACCATGTTTTGTCTGTTCAAAAACTGAGAAAATCTCCCTGTAAAATTTGGAGAAGCATAGTGTTACTGTTTTCCCGAGTAAAGACATGGAGAGGAGGGAGAGGAGGAGAAGGAAAAATCAACCAGTGAGAACTTTCATATGCTGTAAACGTCATTTCATAAATGAAGGGACAGTGCAAAACCAAAAAAAGACAAAAACATCTTAGAAAGTGTGCAATAACGAACTTGAACATGCTGAAAGGAAAAAAACAAACAGCCCTATTAAAAAGTGGGCAAAATATGTGGAATAAACAGTTCTCAAAAGAAGACGTATGAGCAGCCAAAAGATACATGAAAAAATGTGCAGCCTCACGAATCATCAAAGAAAGGAAAATCAAAACCACACTGAGATACCACCTAACTCCAGTCGGGATGGGCATCATCAGGAACTCAAAGAACAGCAGATGCTAGAGAGGATGCAGGGAAAAGGGAACACTTCTGCTCTGTGGGTAGGAGTGTAAACTGATACAACCTCTGTGGAAAACACTGTGGTGATTCCTAGAAGATGTAAAAATCGACATTCCATATGACTCAGCAATCCCCCTTCTGGGAATATGCCCGGAGGAACTCAAATAATTGTGTTAAAAAGATACCTGCACACCCATGTTTATTGCAGCATCATTAACTCAATAGCAAAAACATAGAACCAACCCTGCTGCCCATTGAAGGTGGAGTGGGTTTTAAAAAAATGTGGTATATACACATGATGAAATATTATGCAGCCATAAAGAAGGACAGAATTACGGACTTTGCAGCAACTTGGATGAGTTTAGAGTCTATTATACTCAGTGATCTCTCACAGAAACAAAGAACTGAGTACCACATGTTCTCACTCATAAGCAGACCGTGAACATTTGCCACAACACTGTAAGAAAGGGATTGGCAGTAGCCAGACACTGCCAGAGGAGAGAAGGGAGGGGCCATAACATTAATAAGGTTATCTGATCTCAAATCAGGCGAAGTGGGGGCCAAAGGGAGGCCCAAACTGTACTTGGACGATGACCACTTAGCTACCTAATCCTGAATTGTACCCCACATCTTTAAAATAAAAAATACAAAAATAAAAAGAAACTGTATAATAACATAATAAAAGGTAGTCCATCCTTCTCATAAAAGGCAGGATGATAACCTTACGTTGATGACATTTTATTTGCCTGCCTCTACATATATGTAAAGATTTATATGTATATAAATATATGTATATATTTACACCTGTGAACTAACATTTGGGAAACATTGATCTACAATGCCAGTCATCTCAGAATAGCATACCAGATTATTTTTAAATGAACACATTATAATTAGTAGATTGACTCTTCCCATTTTCAAGTGATAGTTTAGTAACTCTGTAACTCATGTCTCATCAAGCTGATGAGAACACTGGAAGCAAAGTTGCTTAACTATTAATCAAATTTTTAAGATCCCTCTCTTAAATAAAAAAAGAAAGTAATTGAGTGCATTAGCAGTGAATGCATTGATACATCAGAGAACAACAGGTTAATTTTGGAAAATATTTTAAACATTTTCATCCTTTAAAGGAAGCTACTTAATCGTCAAGATTTTTATCAAGCTTTAGGCCCTATTAGACCACGTGCACGAAACCCCTGGCATATCCAAGGACACAGTCTGTGGGCACAAGATTCACCATGACAGCAGTGTTTGCCTTATCTCAGGACATGCCCCCAAATATCATTTCTGTCAGAATCACATCTTTGTTCTTTTTATCTTAATAACATGTGTTAACCTTTCCTTTTCAACGCGAATGCAGTTTTCCCCACTCAGCTCCGTCACCTGCTGGCCGTTTTTCAAATAATTTTCAAATGTAATCATGGGGAAGACTGATGTTGGATGCCAGCTGAGCCCACCCACTGCCAAAGGACTGGCATTCCCACCACTGCCCACACCTCACACAGATTAGTGCCTGGGTACAGTCCACAGGTTCCATTGCACCTGATTTCATGTCAGTCTCCAGGGGGGCCAGCCGAGAATGCATAGGGCATTCATTTATATTATGGGAAGCTTTAATGTTCACCTAGCCTTTCTAAACTTGGCTTCCTAAGTGGCTTGGCTTATCTACTGAATTTTAAAGATGGGTTTTTAGAAAAATCTCAAACTTTTATACAATCTGAAAATCAGTAGAATGAGTTAAAGATGAATCTTAACCTCTATTTAGTATCCTCTATTAAGTATCTCTTTTTTTGAGTTGGAGTCTCACTCTGTCACCCAGGCTGGGGTGCAGTAGTATGCTCACAGCCACCCCAGTGTCGACCCACTGGGCTCAGGCAATCCTTCCACCTCAGTCTTCCAAGTAGCTGGAACTATAGGCATGCGCTACCATGCCTGGCTAATTTTTTGATTTATTGTAGAGATGAGGTCTCACCAAGTTGTCCAGGCTGTTCTCGAACCCATGGACTCAGGCAATCCCCTCACCTCGGCCTCCCAAAGTACTGGGATTACAGACTTAAGCCACTGCGTCCAGCCTTAGTATTTTTTTAAGATCCAAATAAGACCGCTAACATTTATGCCAAGGGTTAACTACTTAACAATTATTATTAACTGTTACAGCTTTCATGAGTTAAGTTGCTTATAGCATCAGCCCCAAATAGCTCTCCTTTTGTTTCCCAAAGTTTTAATTTTTAATATCCATATGAAAACGTCTCCTCCCTTGTATCACTTTCATAATTTTTATAAATAGCTTCCCAAAGATTGTCTCATATTTCCCCTCAAGGGCTCTCATCCCCAAAGAATGTAAGGTTTCTTTTTCCACACAGAAGCAAACATGCCCTCCTCAGGACATCGTGAACTTCGCTTGTCGTCCCTTCCAAAACCTGCATTTATTTCTTTTTGATATATATTTTGTCCTAAATCTTCTGAAAATGAGAAGTGTCCCTTTTTCATACCCTTTGATCATTTGAAGTATCCCAAAATATTTTTATCTTCAGTCTTTGGTCAATTATAAGCTAGTTTCAACCTAGTACATTTTTAAAGAAAAAAGATGACCTTGTACTTTAAAAATATATTTCATTATTATGGTTGTGGATATATGAATCTGCACATGGGATAAAATTGAACAGAACTAAACAAACACACACATTATCACAGAATTAAACCTATCTCTTCTAAAAGTTGTCGTTTACGCAGCTTAAAATGTTGAAATAGTAAGTTACTTTTTATTCTTTGGCCCCATGTTCTCATAAAAGATCAATCTTAAGTCTCATGTTAGGCCAAGGAAATCTGGCTGTTTCTTATCCATGGCTCCTCTGTGACTGTGAGTTGATTATTCTGTCCATCAGTTTTTGACAGAGTTACTATAAGAATATAACCATTCCCGTTTCACAAAAGTGCTATGAGAATTAATTGAATTGATGTGAGAATGGAAACAATATTTAATCAAAATTCAGAAAACAGATGAAAATACCTTTATTCTCAGTAAATGAATTTCTCTACTCAGAGCAGAAAGTTCAAGTTCACATGTAATAATATTAACATACTGCTATTATGAATTTTGTCATTTCACAATTGGCTTAATATGTGACTCTTTATAAATTCTGAATATTAAACTTTGTTACAGTGAATTTGCTCACTTCTAAAAGCATAAACACTCCATATTTTATTGTCAAGATGCTGTTATTTATGTTAATACTAACAGCTGATATTTCTGCAGGTCTTGGCTTCTGGAGGACTCCAGTTTCTATTTGCCTTATAATTCAGTCATCTAGTTTTGTCACAAAATAATAGTTGGAAAAACCGAGCTTCAAGAAAGATAACTACTACTGTTTCTCGCTGTCTGGCCCCCTCCAGTAGAACCACCAGAATTATATTCTAACCCAGGACTAATGTTGTTTCTTTGATTAGAAGAAACAACTGTTTCCTGCTTTTAAAAAGTCATCCTTGTTAATTTTGCAAGGAAATGGATACCTCCAAAGCAAAGGAAGGGCAGTGCTCTCAGAGGGTTGATTGAATGTAAAAGTTCCTCATCAGATGGCTCATTGGAGAAGTTGTAGGAACGCCATCTGGGAGAGAACTTGTTCACAAATGCGGAGAGTCTGCAGGAGTCTCTGAAATGTCACTGCCTGAACCAAAGTAAACCTCTGTGACCATACATCAGTTAGGAAGAAGACAGCCTATTGCAAGTAGAAACTTCTCGGTACTAAAACCTTGTTCAAAACAAAAATAGCTGGCCAACTAGGAAAACCATTTAGTGCAGTGATGGATCTGATGGCGTGGTTCAAATCCTGCCTGTGTTCTTATTTGGATGTCATTTTCAACAGTGTAAACTATTTGAGCTCTTTCTGTGCCTCTGACTCCTCAATTATAAAAAAAATACATAGTAGTAATACTTGTCTCACAGTAAATAACAGAAGAACTTAAAGTGTTAACACACAAACAGTAGTGAATACCTAAAAATTATTGTGTAGAATTGGGTGACTATGAAGAATAAACTTAGTTCATTATTTTCTTTGGCTATTACAGTTCAAAACATTATGAAAAACAGAATAGCTTTTCTCATTCTAATAAGTGTGTTTCTCAGTAAAATAAAGTCTGACACTTTTCCTATTTTTGAGATCACAGATACTCTTTCTCCTGATGAGTAAATGTTGTGGAATGTTAGACTGAAAATGCCTCCCAAGTATATTTGGTTCAGCAGTTGTTCATCATTCACAGTTTTATTATAGTCTTCTATTGTGTGGAATTTCATGCATTATAGTGTGTGATATGTTAATTGAAAATATTTAGTTTGTGGAATAGAGTTTTGCCAAGTCCATCCTTTCGTTAAGCATAAATACATATAAAAGAGATGCCTTTCCCTGAAGAATTTGCTGTTATAGCATGCTGTTTTCATTTTAGATCATAGCCGAACTTCAGACAACCATTTCCTCTCTGAAAGAGGAGAGCAGCCGGCAGCAGCTTGCTGCAGAAAGGCGGCTCCAGGATGTTGTACAGAAGTTTGAAGATGAGAAGCAGCAGCTGATTAGAGATAATGACCGAGCAATCAAGGTAATCTGAAGACTGCAGTAACCACTGGCACCAGCTGCTTTGATGTAATTAAAAGGAGGGCTGAAATCCCAGCAGTGGGCAGATGAATGCAGGTACCTGGCTTGTTCACACAGCCTGCAGTCATTCCATTCACTGGACTCCACCTTTGATGTGTCCAGTGACTCAGGCTGACTTCCCTCGAAGAAATCGCATGCCAGCATACAAAGTCGTTTTTGGCAAGCCCATCCATTCACATTGAACAAATATTTGAAAAATACCCTGTCCTTTCTCTTGAGAACCACTTTGGAATTGTCTCTTGAAATTAGAATGAGTATTTTAACCCAGTACTGCTGGCTACTAAATTCAGAAGTCAGCTTCCAATGTCCATATCCTTTCATTATGTATTCACATGATGAGAAATAACCTGTTTGAGGCTTGGAAGGCCAACCATTTGATGTGCCCTGACACACTACTGAGTAGATATGTTGCTGCTGAGAAGCTAGGTTGTTTCCAAATGACTTCAGAGAAGCCCACCATTCCTAGCAACCGAACATTCCCTGCACCTTGGTTCCTTAGATGATCGGCAGTTAGATCTCAAAAGTATCTTTTTCTTGGCTTCAGAGCAGTGAATACTGTTGTAAGTGTCTACATCATGCTGTGTTTAATCTGTAAGGATAAGCATCTGGAAACCTTTATAAATAAGGCTTAAAAGAGAACAAATTTTTTGTAAGAATTCCCAGCAAAAGATTATTTTTCAGTGACTTTACTATAACAATACTTAAAGTGTGTACAGTAATCATACAAAGCAAAGAAAATAAAAGAAAAATTGGGGTTTTATAGCCTGCCCTTTTCTGCCTACCCTCCCCACCTTTGTTTCATGTAGCCCATTGTAGGCAGGCTGAGTAATTTAAGGAAAATGTGTTGATGTAAGTTGCTTTTAAAATATACCTTTTAAGCTTGAACAACAGTGGACAGAATACAAAGCCTTCAGAGGTGGATAAGACCTTCAAGGCTATTACATCTAGTCTCCTCACTTTACTGGGAAAGACATTTTTTGTTCATGACATTTTCCATAATATTTCCACCTGTGAGTTTTTTTTCCCTGTATGTGTTATGAGACCAAAAAAATATATTTCTTTTTCTTCAGATCCTGGTAATTTAAAAACATCTTCCAAGTTTTTGTTAAATTTACAAATGCACAGGAAGTGCCCCATTGATCTATAATAACTGTGCTGCTTTTCACGAACCAAGTTGCATACTTTTTAAAAACTATTTTAGTTATATAAGATTTTTACTTTAAGTGAATTTCCATTCCACATTATGTCCAAATAGGAAGCTGTAGGTAATTTCCAAATTTTAAATAAATAATTAAATGTTAACATAAGCAAAAAGGGAAAACATAAATTGAGTTATTCCAAACAACATAGTTCTAATATTGTTTCTTGAAGATAAAAATATCTTGAAAAAATTATAGTTAGTATATCTGCCTATTCTTTTTTTTTTTTGAAGATGTAGGGTACAATTCCAGATTAGGTATACAAGTGGTCATTGTACAGGGAAAGTTCGGGCCTCACTTTGGTCTCCCCATTTTGCCTGGTTTGAGATCAGGTGCCCTTATTGGTGAAGTGTGCCCTCCTACCTCCCCTTGCAGTTTTCACTGCTGCCAATCCCTTTCCTATAGTATTATGATAATTGTTCAGGGCCTACTTATGAGTGAGAACATGTGGTACTCAGTTCTTTGTTTCTGTGATAGATCACTGAATGTGATAGACTCTAACTCCATCCAAGCTTCCGCAAAGTCCATATGCTGTCCTTCTTTGTGTCTGCATAATATTCTATCAGGTAAATGTACCACATTTTTTATCCAGTCCACTTTCAATTGGCAGCACGGTTGGTTTCATGTTTTTGCTGTTGTGAATAATGCTGCAATAAACATGCATGTGCAGGTATCCTTTTCATAGAGTGATTTGAGTTCCTCCAGGTATATTCTCAGAAGGGGGATTGCTGGGTCTTATGGAAGGTAAATTTTTAGATCTTTTAGAAATCACCACACTGTTTTCCACAGAAGTTGTACTAGTTTATACTCCCACCAACAGTGTAGAAGTGTTCCCTTTTCGCCACATCCTCTCAAGCATCTGTTGTTTTTTGAGCTATTGTTGATGGCCATCCTGACTGGAGTTAATGGTATCTCAGTGTGGTTTTAATTTGCATTTCTTTTATAATTAGTGAAGCTGAGCATTTTTTCATGTATCTGTTGGCTGCTCATGTGTCTTCTTTTGAGAAGTGTCTATTCATATTTTTGTCCATTTTTTAATGGGACCTTTTGTTTTTTCCTTTTTGGCATGTTTGAGTTCCTTATAGATCCTAGATGTTAGGCCTTTGTCAGATAGACAGTTAATTGCCTATTCTTAATTATTTATTCTTATCTTTAGCTCCTTTACCTGTTAAACAGTAAAATCAGTTTGATACTGATTTCAAACAAAGCCCAAATCACAAGACTAAATTTAAAAGATGGCAGTTTATGTGTATATAGCATGTTTCAAAAACATATGTACCATATGTTACCTGAAAATAAAGAATTAAAATTACAACATAGGTAAGATACTGCTCAGTTTTGATTCATTCCCTTAGATTATGTACAAAATGGCTGAATTTGTTTTAACTAACCTATGTTAAAGTTGCTAAGATAATTGAATCATTAGCTTCATTGCCTTGGCTCTTTTTTTCAGTCTATGTGATAAAAAAAATAATAGAAATAATTGTTGTTTGTTCAACATGTACTATGTACCAGGCTCTCTGCCAAACATTTTTTATTCATCTCATACTCTATTATCATCATTTAAGCGCTACAGTAATCTTCATAAGGAAGGGATTTCTATCATCCCCATATTCCGAAGGAGAACCTGAGACTCTAATTTTAAATAACCAGCCTAAGAGCATACTGCTAAATAACTGGTAGAGTCAGGCTCAAGCTACAGTCTGTCTTACTTGAGAGCCTCAACTCAACTGTTACGCCACACCTCAGTATCCTACATTCTGTCTGTAAAAGTGAGTCAAAGTCTATGGCCATGCCACCCTGAATGGGCCCTATCTTGTCTGAAAATGAGTCAAATGACTGAAAATGAGTCAGTGGACCTGAGTATTCTCACTCTACTCTTCTGCCTGCCTGAGTGATACCACATTTTACAATAGTTTGATTTGGACATTCTAATTATATGTGAGTATTTTATAATCTAGATATAGATACAGGGATAGGCATTAACACTCAGAGAGAGGCACAGTTGCCATGGGGCCTGATTTTCTGAGACCAAGTACATTTGTCTGCAGATATATGCAGTAGTGCTGTCAAAACAGTATGCATGCCCATTTCTGCACTGATGATGAACTGAGCTCTCTCAAACTGTGATCGAGAATAAAGATGGAGGGTGAGCTTGGTTACCATTCTGTCAGAACTTAAAATAATGTTTCCACTGATAAATCGCAGCTTTCACCAAAGTAATTCTTCAGAGAAAACTTGAGGTATATACTAAAATTGACTTAAAGGGCCACCCGTATAGTGCAGTGTCACGATGAAACTTCTGGGGGCTACTTTGGCAATACCTGTCATTCATTATGAGACTGCCTGAGAGATGTGCTTAGCCTTTGACCCATTTTTAGAGTTTTCCCTAAGGTGGCAATTAAGAGCTGCAATTAAACTTTCGTTAGTAAGAAAGGTTCTTGCTCTAGCTTTCATTCTTTTAGCCAGTAGCTATTTACTGAGCTTCTATCACATGCCAGGCACCTGCAACACCAGTACTCTCTATCTGCTTTCTGTATTTTTCGCCAGCGCAAGTAAACTGAAAACCGTGCACTTTTGAAAATGATGTTGGAGAAGGGTATTTAAGGATATTGAAATGCTTTCAAGATATTTTTCAACAATAATGCAGGTTACTAAACATATACGTATGAGCTCATTTTTGCAAATAAAAGTACATATCAATAGGAAAAAAGACAGCAATCGTATGTCAGAATTTTACTGCTGGATATCTCTGAGTGGTGGAATTTATTATTTTTCTTATTTTGTCTATATTTAAATTATAAGGCCATGCACAGTGGCACACGCCTTTAATTCCAGCACTTTGAGAGGCCGAGGCGAGAGGATCACTTGAGCCCAGGAGTTCGAGTCCAGTCTGGACAGCATAGTGAGACCTTGTCTCTACAAAAATAAAAATGAAAAATTAGCTGGGTGTGGTGGCACACACTTGTAGTCCCAACTACTCAGGAGGTTGAGATGAGAGGATACTTGAGGCCAGGAAATCGAGACTGCAGTGAGCTATGATGGCAGCTGCACACCAGTCTAGGTGTCTGAGTAAAACCTTGTCTCAAAAAAAATTTTAACATCACTTTTGCAGTAAGAAGCAATGAAAATTATTGGGTAAAAAAGGTAGAGCTACCAGCCTAAAGAAATCCAGTGGACATTATGGCAATAGTAGACTAACAGCAGGCATGATCTTTGCTGTCCAGAAAACAACAGATGAAATAAGGTCTTTCACAGAACAGAATGCCTGTAGTGCAAAAAAAAAAAAAAAAAAAGTTACGGAAACAGATTCGTAAGAATAGATTTTGTATGCTGTAATGCCTTTTTTTTTTTTTTTTAAATCAAAGCATCTTCTTTACTGCTTTAGCTCACTCCTTTCATTCAAAGTCATGCTTCTCAAAAGAGCTGTCTCCAGAACTTGGTGGCTTAGGGCAACAGCTGTGTTATGTGACCATAATTCTTTGGGTCAGGAGTTTGGGCAGAGATCAGCTGGGTGGTTCTTCTGCTCCGCGTGTGGTAGTGACAGGGGCGCCTCCTGGGGTTACACTCAGCAGGAAGTTTAGCTGAGGCTGGAATGTCTGGTACCAGGCCCTCTCCAGACTAGTCAGACTTTTCACATGGCCACTGGCGTGGAAGAGAGAGCATTAAAAGAGACAACAGCAAAACCGGTACCACCGTTAAGGCTTGCCCTGGGAAGAGGCACAGTGTCACTTCCACCCCCTTCTGTTGGTCAGCACAGGTCACAGGGTCAGTCCAGAATCGAGGGGAGGGAAGGAGACTCCAACACGCAGTGGTTTTGAGGCCGTCTTAAATCTACCTCAGTGGTCTGTACTGCAGATTCAGTTGCTGTCTTTCATTTATCCTTCAGCTATACAAAATAGTACAAAGAGGAAAATGCCTGTATTCTTACTACCCAGAATCAACAGTAATTAACACGGTGGCATATATATTCTTTTTTTTTTTTTTTAAGAAAATCTACTCTGCTGTTTTTTGTTAAAATGGAATATGGCATATGTTCATCGTAAAGAATTCAAAATGCAAGGAAAAAGGGTAAAAGTTTTGAAAGTCACCTTAATGCCCATCACCCAGAAATAACCATCATAGAATTAAGGTGGCCGTCAATCCCGGTATCCTATTATGTGTTGAGGGAAAAAAGAAAGGAAAGCCAAATAAACTTAGGAAGCAAATAATACTCTAGATTCTGTTTTTTTGTTTGTTTTAGAAAAACCTTTAATGTTACTTTAATTCAACAGATGAGAGTAAAACAGAAGGAATTGTTGAACTTTTAGACAGAATTTACTGATTTTTGACTGAAAAATGTGTCTAGTTGCACCCTCATACTTTCCCTCTAACCCTTCCTCACCATCTCTTACCTGGTATAGTGTTATTTTCACACTGTCTAGCTTTATGATATTCACAACTTTTTAAACCATAGTCTATGGTTTAATTCTCATCCTGTAGTTAAATGGGTGTAGTGCTTATATTAGGCCTTTTACCATAGTGTTTCAATTACCAAATTTTTACTTTGTTTCTTGATTTACTGGGTGGTACTAAGTGGTACTCTTCCCTGAATGGTTTTATTTTTTTCTTTTTCTTTCCTTTTTTTTTTTTGTTTTTTTTGTTTTTTGAGTTGGAGTCTCACTCTGTCACCCCGGCTGGACTGGGGTGGCACGCTCATGGCCACCCCAGTGTCGACCCACTGAGCTGAGGTGATCCTTCCACCTTAACCTTCCAAATAGCTGGAACTACAGGCACGCACTACCATGCCCAGCTAATTTTTTGATTTATTGTAGAGGTGAGGTCTCGCCAAGTTACCCAGACTGGTCTCGAACCCGCGGGCTCAGGCAATCCACTCGCCTTGGCCTCCCAAAGTGCTAGGATTCCAGGCTGACCCACCAAGCCCAGCCTACCTGAGTGTTTTCATGTTTAAGAATATCTGCTGCTCAGTGATCTATCACAGAAACAAAGAACAGAGCACCACATGTTCTCGTTCATGAGCATACCCTGAACATTTACCATAATACTATAAGAAAGGGATTGGCAGTAGTGGGATGCTACTGGGGTGGGGTTGGGGACACAACATCAGTAAGGGTACCTGATCTCAAACCAGGCAAAGTAGGGACCAACGGGGGGCCCAAACTTTATCTGTATGACCACTTGTATGCCTAATCCTGAATTGTACCCCACATCTTTAAAATAAAATAAAACAAACAAACAAAAAAAGTGGAAGAATGCTGGCTAACCTTTCTTTGTATGACACATGAGATGGGCAAGGTATTCCTTTGCACATTTTCTTCCCATGTGTAACACTGCTCATCTAGCATTTAGTATTGCTATGAGAGTATTGGGGAAGACTAACCGTTCCTCCATGTCAGTGATTTGTTTTTTCTTGTTTTGTTAGAAAACATAGTTTATTTAAAAAACAAATGAGAGAGAAAGAGGAGAGTCACCTTCCCAGGGTAGGGAAGGGGGCCAAAACTTAAGAAATCATGGCCTGGTCATAGCTCAAAGAGCACACGGCCACGCCATAGCTTAGTAAGAAATGGCCGTGGCAATTGCAGCGATGGTCTGGCAATGGCCGCGGTGTGCTTTTTCTGAGGGATTCCTGCAGAGGTCTTTCTTTATCATGTGAGTTTAGTAGATTAACCAGGATAAATTCAGTGATTGACCAGGAGATGTCTACATGTTCAGTATGCGGTAGCAAATGCTTCTGCGACGTGGTGCTTCTCTCTGATTAGCTGTGTTCTCTGACCCAGAGGAGGGGAGGCAGAGCTGGCGGAGAGGGAGTCTGCAGTTGCTGAACTGAGTGCTTCTCTTCGAGATTTTGTCAAGCGTGTTTCAGGCTCAGACTTCTTAGACAGAGGGGGCATCTTCTGGCCCCGGGGTTTTGCCGTGTATCCCAGAAGCCTCGACGCTATCACTTCCCTTAGAGATGGCCAGCCCCGATGTTTGCCTGTTTCTCTGCCTCATCCGTCTCCACTACTGTCAGCGAGCAGAGCAAAAAGAGATGAGGGTGCCATGCAGTTTTCCTCTCTCTGGATTTGGTGATACTGAGAATTCTCAGGATTTCATCGACTCAGAGCAGAGTGAGGATTCTGGAGAACACAAGCAAGTTCTGCAGCGGGGCCAGCCTGCGACTCTTCACTGTGCTCAGGAATCAGGCTTCTTTCTTTCACCCCAGGTTTTGATTTTTTTGGTGTTATGTCTGCGTTACCATCCTGCACTGTTCTGTCAGTGCATTTTTACTAGGTTTCGCTCTTATCTACTCATTTCATTGGTTGTTAGGAAGGGGAAATTCAATCCACTGATCTTAGAAGCCTGTTTAATTCTTTGTAACGTTTAACAAGGAACCTGTGTTGCTCATCTGTTGCCACAGTAATGCTGCTTAACAAACAGCTTTGGAGACTCCGTGACTTTTAATAACAACTGTTTATTTTTCTTGCCACATTTCTGCAGGTTGCCGATATGGCTTAGATTCAGAGTGTGCATTGACTGGGCCTGACTCCAGGCTTTAGATTGGACTCAGCCAGCTCTGCATGTCTGCACAGCCTCCTAGGACTGGTAGCTACCTGGGATATCCTCTTCATGATGAATTACAGGAGTGCAAGGGGATGAGTAGGAAAAAACGCCCGCATCCTCAGTCTCATTTCTATCCACACTGATGGGGCAGGGAGGTTACACACCCACTCCAGCAGGAGGTCACAAACACCTGGGGGTGGTGACCAAATCTGCCTGACCCGTCTCAGGAAGCTCCCTGAGCTCTGCAGCAGCACTTCTGAGGGTCGTCGACCTTTCTGAACCCCTCTTTCCCAGTCTTGCTCCTTGTCTCCCCTTCCTCTTTTTTGTACTCGGAGAATGGTGTTACTGGGTCTCTTTTGTTTTCTCTGTAAGCACTGTCCCTGGACAATTTCATCCCTTCATGTCACTTCCATACACATGACATTGAAATGCTGAATTTTCACCTCCACTCAGATTTTCTTCCCGAGCTCTAAGTTCACATTTCTGACTACCATGGGACATTTCAGTTTGGATAGGCCACAGACCGCTCAATCTAGACCGATCATAAACTGAATTTATCTTCCTCCTGCTCTCCCCCAGCCCAAGCTGGTCTTCTTCTTGTATTGATTGTCTGAGCTAAAGTACCACCATCACACGCAAAGTCACTCGAGTCAGATTCCGAGAAACGCCCCTGAATTATTTCTGTCCTCCCGTTACCACTCGTAGGGCAGGTCCTAGAGACAACTCCTAAATACCTCCAAATTTGTACACTGCTCCCCAGCTACTAGTTCTTTGGCCTTGCCCGTATAACACCTCCTGTCCAGAATCATTGCCGATAACTTGACCCTCTCAAATCTATGCCTTGCACTGTTGGTGAAGTGACTTTTCTGAAACACAGATGTGACCGTATTGGTTTTTTCTTAAAATTTCTGAAATTGCCTGCAGGATAAAGCCTGTACTTGTCAGCATAGTGTACGAGCCACTTTACGATCTAAACCAGCAGTTGTCAAGATGTTGTCTTCAGATCCCTGTGGGTCCCTGAGACCTTTACAAAGGTTCCGCAAGGTCAGAACTGTTTCCCTAATAGCACAAAGACATCTCTTGCCTTTTTGACTATGTTAACATTTGCACAGACAGCATAAAAGCAGTGGTGGGTAAAGCAGCTGGTGCCTCACACGAAACAGAGCACTGACCTTGAACCAGATGAGTAGTCATTATTTTCTTTACCACCACATACTTGTGGTATAAAAAAACTTGAAGCAATAAAATATACAGACAGTCCCTGACCGAACAGTGGTTTGACTTACAGTTTTTTGACTTTACAAAATGTTGATCCGGGTAGGAAGGACATTTTCCACCTGATGACATTTTCTACTGTGAGTTTATTGGGCTGTAACCCCATCTCAAGTTGACGAACATCTGAATTGGTTTTGTTGAATCTCAAACCTTGAGGCTACATCTCTTCTGATATGAGTAGGAATTACACAGACAGCACTCCTGCTGCATACTGAGGTCGGATTGTATCTCAAGGAAAACCTATTCCCGTTTGAGTGTGAGCTGAACTCTAGTCACTCTGAAAGAACAATTGACAGGCAACCTGTGCTGCTTCAGATTTGAGGATTTGGCAGACCTCCTGAAAATGAACAAAGTGAGCCTGACACTTCAAGGATGACAATGGAATGTATTGTTGCTGACGATAAAACGAATAAAACGAACTCTTAAGCAAAATTAGAATTTTGGAAAACTAATACTGCCACTGTGAGCTGGATAGCTTCCCAAGAAGCTTGAAGACTTCTACTGAGGCCAGTGATATTATTAGTGATATGGATGGGATAAAAGGAAGAGGAAGAAAGTGAAACATGGCCAACATTTAGAAGATTATGTATGTCACTGAACTATGTTTTCCGAGTGACCAACACCTGATGTCATAAAACCATGCGTGGGTAAAAGATCCATTCAGGATATAAGAGTTGGATGGATTTTAATGTAATGGTGTGAAAAGTTCACTGCTGAAGTTTCAGATTCCACATTGCAACTAACTTTTAAGAAACTGTCACTTGTCAAGTTTTGGTGTAGTAACAAAGAACATTCCAATCATCTAAAAAGGCTACTGAAATACACCTCTTTTCTCATTACATATCTGTGTGAGACTAGATTTTCTTCTATATTTGATCAAAGCAACATTTTGCAAGAGATTTAATGCAGAAGCACATATGAGAATCCAGCAGCCTTCTGTTGCACCAGACATTGAAAAGATTTGCAAAGCTATAAAACATAGCCACTTGTCTTACCAATGCTTTTGGCTTTGGAAAATACTTATTTTTAAAATACGGGTTTACTACTGCTATTTTTAAATGTATTAATGTTTCTTAATTTTAATTTCTAGTATGGTAGATATCAATAGCTGTAACCCACATAAACAAAGCCTCTTTGGGTTGTCAGTTTTTAAGAGTGGAAAGGGGTTCTGGAACCAAAAACTTTCAGAGCCGCTTGTCTAGACGTCGCCCTCCTCCTCTCCAGCCTGTCAGCTGCCAGTCCCCCACAAGATCCACATTCTCTGTGCTCCCGTGCCTCCCCCACAAGATCCACATTCTCCGTGCTCCCGTGCCCCTGTGTAAAGTGCCCAAGAGCTCTGTGTAAAGTGTCCTATTGCTTTAAGACCGAAATATCATCTTTTCTGTGAGGCGGCAGAGTGTGAAACTCATGCCAGCCTTGTTCATTCCTCTGATGAAGATTTTCCTGCATTAAAGTGCTGATTCTCAATCCCTTATCCAAATCCTTGAGGTTGGATATGTTTTGCAAATCAGAGTCCACGGATTCTTGGAAGGTGACATAGTGCTTATATTCCATCCCCAGTGGATCTAGGGCAGCACAGTATACTCAGACACATACGCAAGCAGAGAGACGTATAAATGTGCCCTACAAGTGGGATAAACAGAGATGACAGATGCCCTCACACCATCAGCCAGGCTTTGTGTCCAAAGAAACAAACTGCAAACTTTCAAAAAGAATCGGTGTTTTTCAGAGAATTTTTGAATTTCAGGATTGTAGATAGGACGTTGTGGACCTCTATTTTGGTTGATTCTCTTTCTCACCAACTGGAATCTAAGGTTTTTGAGAGCAAGCATTTAGTACAACGTTTGTTTCGATGGAAGTGCTAGAAATATGCTGAAAATGAATGGTGTCACCTCATAAGCCATAAAAGTCTCTGATAACTAATGATGTCACTTTGTTCTCATTATTTTGTTTTTAGTGGCAGCAAGCTCATACAATGTTTTGTGATGGTATGGCAGATATGGGGAAAGAACTCAGGTCTTGTGGTATAAATTATGCAGATTCTAATAAAATACCTTATACCTCGTGTGTACAGACTGCCCTCATTTTATTGCAGTTTACTTTAGTGGGCTCCATAGATACTGTGTTTTTTACAAATTCAAAGTTTGTGGTAACTGTATGTCAAACAAGTCTACTGGCACCATTTTTCCAATAGCATGTGCTCTCTTTGCATCTCTGTGTCACATTTTGGTAGTTCTCACAATATTTCAGACTTTTTCATTATTACATATCTGTTATGGTGATCTGTGATCAGTGATAGCTGATGTTACTGTTGTCATTGTTTTGGGGCACCACAAACTACAACCATATAAGATAGCAAATTTAATCAATACACGTTGTTTGTGTTCTGACTGCTTCGTTGACTGGCCGTTCCCCCATCTCTCTCCACCTCCACGGGCCTCCCATTTCCTGAGATGCAACAATATTGAAAGTAGGCCAATTAATAACCCTACAATGGCTTGTAAGTGTTCAAGCAAAAGGAGGAGTCACACATCTCTCACTTTAAATAAAAAACTAGAAGCTTATCAAGGAAGGCATGTCAAAAGCCAAGGCAGACAGAAAGCTAGGCCTCTAATGCCACTTAGCCAGGTTGTGAATGCAAAGGAAACATTTTTGATGGAAATTAAAAGTGCTACTCCAGTGAACACATGAATGATAAGAAAGCAAAACAGCCTTGTGCTGATATGGAGAAAATTTGAGTGATCTGGATAGAAGATCAAATCAGATACAACGTTCCCTTAAGCCAAAGCCTAAACCAGAGCAAGGCCCTAACTCTCTTCAATTCTATGAAGGCTGAGAGAGGCGAGGAAGATACGAGTGAAAAGTTAGACGCTAGCAAAGATCGGTTCATAACTTTAAGGAAAGAAGCCAAGCTGCAAGTCGAAGCAGCAGGTGCCGAAGAGAAGCTGCAGCGAGTTCTCCAGAAGATCTAGCTGAGATCACTGATGAAGGCAGCTACACTAAACAGCAGACAAGGAAGTAGGTCTGAGTGCAAGGCCAGAGTCTGCTCTGCCTGGATGGGGAGGGCCCGGAGCCTGGGGCAGGCCGGGGAAGTGGGTGGGAAACACATGCTCCCCTCAGCCCCGGAGATCCAAATGTGCCACCAGGCAGGACTGGAAGGAGGGGCAGATGTGGGC
>CAUYQG010185774.1:0-12596 GCA_963574415.1 Tarsius wallacei
GCAGGTCGAGGCTGCAGTGGCTGGGAGCGTGCCACTGCACTCCAGTCTGGGCGACAAAGTGAGACTCCAACTCAAAAAAAAAAAAGAAAGTGGGACCTTCTGGTGACTCATCTGGCTGCAGATGCTGGAATCTGCCCAGTGGTCACTGAGGAGTGTGGCCTCCACATGGGCAGGGCTGTGGCCATCTTGATCCCCACTTTCCCTCATGCCGCCTGGCACCTAGTAGGGGTCTTTGACAAATAAATGTGCTAAGTGGAAGAAACGGCAGGACCTGATTCTTGCTATCTGCCAGGACCTGCTCTAAGTATAATATTTATGCACACTGACGTGTTCCCTTTGTAACTCCTGGAGATAGGCGACTGTTCTCCCATGACCCTGAGACAGACACCCCCTGCGCCCAGGGTGAGGCTGTGGATGTCCCCTTGGTGGGAGGAAGAGGAGGTGAGGGCTAGGGTCTGTAAACCCCTATACTGTGCAGACTTTTCCTGTTTGTGCATTTTTCTAGGGCAGGACAACCCACTTAAAACTTCTATCAGATTATCAAGGCTCTTTGACCCTATAAAGGTTAAGAATCACTGACATAAAGACAGGAAGAGGTTACTTTGGGGTTGGATTTTTATGAAACAACCTTTCTGCAAGAGGGTAGGGTCTTTACAACAGGAAATGAAACATTTTATTTTTGTAATTAGGTATAAACAAATGCTTTTTTTAGGCAAGCCATGCCAACAATTAGGAAATAAAACTTCAGCTCCAAGACAGCGGTACCTTTAATAGAAACACTTCTGGAGGCCCACGTAGGGACGGGCTTCAAGATCCCAGCAGCAGCCCACCTTGAGGATCAGGACACAGACCAGGAACACTACTGACTCCCTCGTTAGGAAGGCAGAGCAGAAGGAGCCATGCCCTGGGTACCTCTGGCCCCAGGGAGCTTTGACTTCTGAGATCCTCCCACAGGGACCATGTGCATTGCCCTGGCAGATCTGCCTCCCCCTGAGCTTTATTTCCTCACCATATTCTCAACTTTAAAACCACAGAAGTTCTTCCCCACACTGCTGGGGATCTAACTAAACAGAATATGTGTGACAGAAGACCCAGCTGCGTACATAAGTGTGGCCCTGGTGAGACCTGCCTACTACTGCAGTCTCCTCCAGTGTTTGGAAATCTGACCACAGAGTACACGTGGTCCAAAGGAAGTGCAAATATAAGCTCACAGATGCCAGTTTTATATGTGTAACATCCTCCTCAGAAAATTTCATCAAGTTATGACAACAGAAAGCCTCTTATACACTGTAAACATATATCCTTAGCAATATTTGATATATTTTACCATAAACACTGAATTTCTAATTACATGATCTTCCTAGCAGCTTTCTGTCCAAATAATAGAATCGTTTTAATTCCAGAGAATAATTATGTGAATTCTTCTAATACTGTAAACACACGAGATCAACCATGATCAGCCCCGTGAGAGCACCCACAAACTGCCCACAGGCACTACCCAGGTCTCTGAGGACCGGGCCACACATTGTGCCTCAGGGAAGCACCAGGTCACAGGGCTTCCTCAGAGGCCTGGCCTTTGCTACAGCTGAGCTAACGACCTACACACCACCCTGTGTCATCCACCCTTGGCCACAGACTTGCCTACAGGACGGTCACTGTAGCCAGCACTGCACACACGGTGGCCACCCATTGCCTGCCTGCCGCTGGCTTGAGTGGCTTTTAACTTACATCTATTTGACAACGACTATGAAGAAACAGGAGCTGGCTCTCATTCGGGGTCCCCTCCCCAAAGGAAAACAGGGCCAGCCGGGCCCACAGCTTCTCTCCTCACAATGCTGAAGTGTAGCTACCAGATGAGACAGCGCTGGCCACAGCTTCTCTTCTACTGGGATGCAAACTCAAAAACCAGGAACTGCAGCTTCCCCCGAAACACCAAGTTTGCTTTACAACCTGGCTCCAGGGAGGCCCTCTTCTGCCCCTATAGACAGCATTGCAAAGGCCACGTGCACCCCAAGGCCCAGGCCAGCTCAGAGCCCGGTTGGCTTCCACAACAGCCACTACACTTTGTCTTTCAAGAGAGAACTGTCAAAGGGGAAACTGTCCAGACTTCAAATACTGCCCCCTCCACCATAGAGGGAAAGGGCAGCTCCCTGCCCCCCAACCCCACCATCTGCACACAGACACAGCACACTACACCAGGAGCCATGTGGCCCCAAAGCTCTTATGCTGTGATTTCTAAGGAGCCACAGCACCTGTGAGGGCAAAGTGCTCCACACTTTTTTCTTTTTGAGGGGATGGCTTCTCACAACTCCTGGGACTTTAAAAACACCTGTAGAGAGATTTTGAAAGTAAATTCCTGATCCATTAAATGCTGCAAAACGAGTCAAGCCCAGGAAAGGAGCCATGGCCAAAGGTGACTGGCTTGGGCACAGTGTCGGCACTTGCCAGTAACTGCACCGAGAGCCTCAGTGGGAACAGACGCCTATCCACATATAGCTGTCTGTAACAGGAAACAAAATGAAGGGAAGCTTTTCAAGATATTTTCAAGTCTAGTCTTGTAACAAAACCCCAGGATGCTCTGTCTCTAGCTCTTGGTCACGTACCCCACGGAAGGGTACCCTCGCCCCATGCAACTCAACGAGGAGAGACTTCAAGTGGCTGGAAGCAACAGAAATAAGTGCCTTTGCTGTGATGTCACCTATCTCATTCAATTAAAATGAAAACCTGACATTTCACAGGATGGTCAGAGTGTTCCTACTGTCCCTTCGACTCAGACGTCTCGGGTAGAATTACTGTTCACCTGGCCACCTGTTTTGTATGCTGTTAGCCTACGGGTTAGCCTTGCAGATGACCTTCAGAAATAATGCCTTCAGGTTGATTTGAAAATGTTCCTGCCAAAATCTATCCCATGTTATACTATAAAGAAAAAGCTTTTTAAAAATAAAATGCATGTCTCTATGTGCTTAGCATACAGGAGCCTCCAGGAGTGAGAACACTTGCTCAAAAGGGGTGGGCATGAGACCTCAGCATCCAGCAGATCCCAGGCTGCGAGCGTCCAGCCACAGATGCTGCAGCTTGGGGAGCAGAGACCCTGAAGAAGCAGAGTCCCTGCCCAGAGGTGACTTCTTTCTCCCCATTTCTTGCCAACCACTGTCCTCCAAGTTCCAGGCTTTACTGCTAAGATCACTGAATGCCTGTCATCCTAAAAGGATATCGTTTATGTTTCCAGATTCTTCATTTGCAGCCTTATTACAATATTAAAATTTAAAATAGGCTTTGGTGTCATGGCAAAAAGCTGGCAGGCAGGAAGTGCAACGGCGTCCGTGAGTAGCGGCCAGTCCCGACCACGCTGAAGCTGCCCGCGGGTGCCACGTCCACCTCCCTGAGCCAGCCCGGCTGGGTCAGTCTCAGCAGCTCACAGCACTAGGACTGAGGCTGGGTGACAGAGTTCTGGGGCACAGCTGCCCGGGTCTTTTTAAAAGGCACCTCCAGAGGCTGGTGGACGTCATTATCTAGGAAAGGGAGCCAAGGAGAGCGGCCTGGCGCCTCCGGCCAGGGTGGTGCAGATGGGGCCAGCTGGGCGGGTCTCTCAGGACTTATCTAGGCTGCCTGACCTCAGTGGGCCAGGTCAGTGTGGCTGGCACTCAGAGCTCTCGAGTCTGCCAGACAATTATTTCGTTCCTGCATGAAAAAACAAATGGAAAAATTATACTTAACCAGTACTTGAAATGATACTAGCTTCAAGTGATCTCAGGTCTGACAGTACTAACTAGCTGCATAACCCTGAGTCAGCACGCGAGAGCCAGGGGCCCCCATGAACACGGAGGCACCACGAACTCCATGTCTGTGTATGGATTACAGGCCTTCGGGTTTTTCCTCTCACTGCTGGGGATGTGTCACACAAACTTCACAGTATCCTACCAGCCTCTTTAGTTGCCCCCTATATGCCTGGTGGCAAGTGTTCCTTGGGTGCTGGCTCCCAAGATTTGGCGAGGATTGGCCAACATTTTACTAGCTGGATGTGGGAGAGCATTGCTGCCAGGCAGTAAGCCCAGGAAGCCCAGCCACTGTCACAGGCTCTAAGTGCAGCACAGGGGCAGTGACGGCCAGGTCCCAGCAGCTGGAGATGCCAGGCAAGCTCAAAACTCCTGAGAAACAGGCAAGTTCTACAGCCCCCAGGGACCTGGCCACACCCAACAGCCACACCAGAGGTCGGAAGGAATAAAAACTAGTAAGGCCTTTGTGATGGAGTGGGGATGCCAACACTTTTAAATGTGAAGATGAAACAAAGTGTGACATGTTTGTGTGAGACTTGAACAGTTTGACCAAGTGTTCAAGATCTTAGTGTAAAAGTGACATGTGAGTAATCATGTTAGTAAAGCTTTGAAAAGTTTCAAAACATGGAGCATTGAACAACAACTTAACTACACAATTAGTTCTAAACGTCTTAGAGGCTAACATCATAAAAGTTAGTCACACAAATTATAACTGATCAAGCTTTGAAATTACCTTAACAAAATAAATTATGTCAAACTATTTTGTAAGATCATTAGATCATTAATTAATACACTGAGGATGTTCACAGTATGAACACTCCCCTAATTCACATACTCAACAGTTATACAGAGTATCAAGACACTATTGTCAGAACTGTTTGTCTAGTCACAGAATCACTGACGTGTCCATAGTGCTGTGGGCCGAGCGTTCATCTGCAACAGACCTGCTATGCGGTCTGGGCAGCCCGGGACATGGCAGGATAGGCTCCTTACTTGGACACGGTCTTCAGCGGCCTTGACACCCTCGTTAAGAACGTTCAGAGAGCTGGCGCGCTTCATGCTGCAACCGGACACAGACATGCAAGGACAAACGGATCAGCACATCAATCAACCAGAAACTGGAAGCAAGTGAAGCCGTTCCTCAAAGCCTGTTACCCTGGGGACCGGCTTACCAAGTGGGCCTTCATCTCACTCAGACTGGGCCATCCACCCAGGCCTTTATGCGGGGTGAGTCCTGCGTCTCACTCTATTTTGAGCCCAGGAAAAAAACAGCATAGCTTCTGTGCATCTTTCACACAAAAATGCTTGTCTTCAAGGACCACAGTAAACTCAGTGTTGTTACACTTACACGTTAAAAAAGTGGCTTGTCTGGGAGCAGAGAGGCCCTGCCGTCAGTCTGACGGGTTTCAGGGCGAGCTCGAGGCTCACATCAGACACATCACCCTGAGGGATGCTTGGAAGAGACACTCGGAGCTCATTGCTAAGAGATCCAAGATGCAAACACATGATCTATTTTCTCTTTCCATATTAAAAGTGGGTCAAAAAATTTTGTCATTAGTTAAATTAACTTTGAAGGCAGTATTTCTCTACTTAGAAACCAAAATTTAAAATAAATTTCATAGCTCTATATTTAAAGAAATACAGGTATGTATTTATATATTTACTTTTTCTTGCATTTGACATTTTTAGAATACCTGATGCAATTGCTTACAAATTACCTATGTATTTATTACATCATGGCTGGTTATAACATTACTGTACTTGTTTACCACCACCATGGACGCCCTTGAACATAAATTC
Source organism: Tarsius wallacei (assembly GCA_963574415.1). Taxonomy (NCBI): domain Eukaryota; kingdom Metazoa; phylum Chordata; class Mammalia; order Primates; family Tarsiidae; genus Tarsius; species Tarsius wallacei. The sequence continues at coordinate 5,577 of CAUYQG010185774.1, forward strand.
ACCTTATGTTTTAAAGCTAAAAAAATGGATGTTAAGGGTTATCTTAAGTGTTTTTGGTGGGATTTGTAATTTCAAACAAACTGCATATGACATGAACAGTGAGCTCTGGGTGACCTGAGGGCAGTGCTTTGGGGTGGGGCACAGGCTTGCAAAGATGGACAGCAGGGACAGACACACAAGACACTGGGAAAGGGCCTAAAGACCAGGGCCTCCACCCACGTGTCAGCACACTGTGAGCACAGCACCTGGCACGCAGCAGACACTCAGCTATTTCTCGCTGAACAGCTGCACAAAAGCAAAGACCATAATTTATTTGTCCCCAGGCAAAACTCACCCTCAAGATGTCCTAACCAGGACAAAACAAAAATATACTAGTGAAGCCCATACAAACATTGCTAGAGTCCTAAACAAGCTTTTCTCTACCTAAAACTACTCAAAGTATCAAAACAAAGTATAAAATCAAAACAAATCACAGGTAAATTATGTCCTAACACATTACATTATTCTTGCTACTATGCAAATGGACACTTAACTTTTTCTAAGAAAGCTACATGATCTTTTTCCTCCAACCCTTTCCCCATAGGAGAAAGTGAGAGCAATCAGACCCCCAACATCTCTTCCTCAGACTCCCGAGCTGTATCACTTGAACGCATGGCATTCAAAACCATTTAGCACAATGGCTGTCAGGAGTCAGGCCCAACAGCAAGCTGCACAAGCCCCACCCAGTAAGTTCAGCTCAGTGATTCTCAGAGAGTAGTCCCATGCCAGCAAGCACCAGCACTATGGGAACTAGTGAGAAAGGCAAATTCCAGGGTCACTCAGGGGTAAACCCAGCAGTCTGTGTCTGCACAAACCTTCCAGAGATATCTGTGGTCTAGTTAATAAGAACAGTTACTCTCACTCAGAGAGATTATTCAATTTTGTGCATTTTATGGGATGAAATCTCCAAAGTCACTTAGAAAATGATGAAATGCACGCATCAGTTCAGGCTGGCAGAGTGCTGTAAGTAGCCCCATGAGTACTGACCATAGTTCTAAATTTGGGGAGTGGTCACACACTGCTTACATTTTTTAAAAATCATGGTAAAGACAGAAAATATGGAAAATACAACAATTCTAAGCACTCTCATGTGGGAAGTGTAGTCTGTGTTATAACCTCAGCACCAGACTGGACTCTGCACTTAAAATGCCTCAAAATGGCTGAGTGTGGTGGCTCACACCTATAATCCCAATACTTTGGGAGGCTGAGGCAGGAGAATCACTTGAGCTCAGGAGGTGGAGGCTGCAGTGAGCCATGTGATCATACCACTGCACTCCAACCTGAGCAAAAGCAAGACCCTATCTGTAAAAAAAAAAGAAAAGAAAAACCTTCAAAACATCTAGAACCTCAAATAACCAGTGTGTTTCTCCTCAAGGAAGTAAATAATGCGAGAGAGAGAGAGAGAGAGAGAAAGAGAGAGAGAGAGAGAGCGCGAGCGCGCGAGTGCACGAGCGCACGAGCATTCTGATGTACAAATCATCTCTACTTGTCAGATCGTTCAAAGGGAAACTAAGCTGTCATGCAGTACTACTGTTCAGATCCTCTTAATGTTGTAAGAAAAGAATGTTTAATCTTTCAAAATGCGTAAAGAGGTAGACACTAACCTATCATTTTGGTTCTGGAAATCTGTAAACATTTAAAAATAAGAGCACAATTCCAAAGGCAAATTAGACTATTCTCCCCAAATAAGAGTTCATTTGTTTCATCACAGGCAGTTTGCTGCTAAGTCCTCACAAACTTCTAGAAGCCCAGATACGAGGATGACCCAGGCGGTTCCAGAGTTCAGCTTGGCATGAACACTCACGGAGGTCCCACAGCTCCCTCTCCAGAAACAGGCTGGCAGACAGTTGTGGGAAGCGAGTGATAGCTCCTAACAAAAGCTTCATCACGCCAGGGCCCCACATGTCTCATAAACCATTAAGAGAAGTTTCATCCACAAGCAGAGAGATCCCTAGAGGACACAGCAGACAGCAGGGCTAAGCCCTCCCCACAAGCAGGCTGGACTGTTTCTCAGCCTACTCTGCCCATCTGTGTGGCAGCAAGTCTCAGGGACACAGAGGGATGAGAGTGGACATACTTTTTAAAAAATTGTTTTTAATAGACAAAATAGGCTGGGCTCAGTGGCACAGCCTGTAATCCCAGCATTTTGGGAGGCCGAGGCGAGTGGATTGCCTGAGCCCGTGGTTTCGAGACCAGCCCAGGCAACTTGGCGAGACCTCGTCTCTGTAATAAAAATGAAAAAAATTAGCCGGGCATGGTAGCACACACCTGTAGTTCCGGCTACTTGAAAGGCTGAGGCGGAAGGATCGCCAGAGCCCAGCAGGTCGACACTGGGGTAGCTGTGAGCTTGTGCCCCACTGTACTCTAGCCTGGGTGACAGAGTGAGACTCCAATGCAAAAATAAAAATAAGAATAAATACAAGACAAAATAAAACAACTGAAAGGCACATAATTTTAATATTTACATTATGATCTCCAGAAGAACTCGATTTCACAGTCCTGAGACAATTAGAATGCTTACCAACAGAACAGAAAGTGAGATCACTTTTAAAACAGACTTTTACTAAGAATCAATCTTTTAAAAGTAGATACCAGGCATGGGGGCTCACACCTGTAATCCCAGCATTTTGGGAAGCAGAGATGAGAGGACTGTCTGAGCCCAGGGGTTCGAGACCAGCCTGGGCAACTTGGCAAGACCTCATCTGTATAATAAATCAAAAAATTAGTCAGGTGTGGTGGCACGTGTCTGTGATTCCAGCTGCTTGGAAGGCTGAGGCAGAAGGATCACCTGAGCCCAGCAGGTCAAGGCTGTGGTGGCCATGAATGTGCCACTGCACTCCATGCCTGAGTGACAGACACTCTGACTCAAAAACTCTGACTCAAAAATAAATAAATAAAATAAAAGTAGGTGCTACTTGGGAAGTTAGAGTTACACAGAACAGAACAGCTTGCAAAAGCTGCTTCCATGAGAAATGCATCCAGGATCATCTAAGACCAGGGCAGCTGCACCAGAGGTGACCCAGATGGGGGCAATTTGTCATCAAGGTAACAGACCCTTGACTCAAACTTTTTTTTTTTTTTTTGAGTTGGAGTCTCACTCTGTCCCCCAGCCTCGACCTGCTGGGCTCAGGTGACCCTTCTGCCTCAGCCTTCCACCAAGTAGCTGGAACCACAGGCGGGCACCACCATGCCTGGCTAATTTATTTATTTATTGTAGAGAGGAGGTCTCATCAAGTTGCCCAGGCTGGTCTCAAACCCCTAGGCTTAGGCAAGCCTCTCACCCTCTGACTCCCAAAGTGCTGGGGTTACAGGTATGAGCCACTGCACCCAGCCACAAATATTTTTTTAAAGACATACAAAACCTAAGGTTTTGAAAATCTCCTTGTAAGAAGATTTTAAAATTGTGAGTCCTTCTATATAAAACCATTTTTTCTCCCTCTGGCAATACCTGTATGAGATTTAATATAGTTATAGCTAACATCTGTTTTTAAAAGACTGAAGTTTTATAGGATAATGCTAATTTTAAAAATAAATAATGCATATCTAGAGTAAACAAGTTTAAAATTCTCAGTGTTTTAATAGTAAATTCCCATGTTTCACTGTTTAGGCTTTCTTTGAACATGTAACAAGATCAAAGAATTCCATAAATTTCTTAAAAGCATCGGCCCTTTCAGCCACAACAGGAAGTTTCGCCATTATTTCTCCACCTATTCTGGGAAAAAATTAGATGGAAACTATTAAACCTTTCCATTGCTAAAATGCAGGAAACAAACTGGAATGTCTTTTCTGAAGTCAGTGGGTGAGAATGGCTGTGCCAGGAAGGGAACCAGCCGGTGGCCATGTGTAGGGAGAGAGGAGAGCTGGGAGAGATAGTTACCCAGGGTTCCTTGGCTCACTCTCTCGTGAACTTCCTCCCTTCAGCTTCCTAACCAGCTTCTCACTGCTGCGTCTAATGGAAGCCCGGAGTTTGCTAAAGGAACCACTGCGCTTTAAAGATCCAGTGCCATCCTGAAAGAAATGTGAACAAACGTGAAGCTGCAGGTGCTCTCCCGCCCACCCACTAGAGGGACAGCTAGCACACTCTCGGCCAAAACCGAAGGAGTCACTGGGGATCCAAGGCCTGAAGAAACCACCAGTGTCACAACATACACGTTCGTTTATGTGTTCATGTATATGCCATGTACACACATGCTTTACATAGAAATTGTCCATTTTAAAGTTCATTAACGATAATCCAATGACCATGAAAACCTTTTAACATGAGGAAGTTCATTCAAACAAAATTAATCACATCCCAAAAGGAAAATGATTTACATTACTATTTTGAGACAAAAGACAACACAAAGTTACAAGAAAATTAAAGAAGCTTCTAGGAATATCACCAAAATCAAATTCCACATTTAATAAATATATAAGCATCCGGTCCAGATAACAGTACAGGACCCAAAACATTTAGGTCTGACACAGGCAATTCCATTCACAATGTTATCTAAATTCAATATTTAGATGTTCTGTTTCCTTCAGTAAATTTTACAGACTAGTTTCATTAAATGTTGATTATAAATGTGGTTAGAAAATTAAATAAAATTCTCATTCTATACAGATAACTAAAAGTCCTTAGACGCCTTGGAGGAAGTGGGTAAGAGAGCCCTGCTTTGGTTCAGACATCAGTCAGTGAAATACTTGGCAGTATCAGGATGTGAAAACCAAAAACGCAGAGTGAAAAGAATGTATACATAGCAACCTTTTTTTCTCAGATGAGTCGTTTAGTGAGATTAACAGTCCCCCTGTTACTTCTAAAAGCAATGTCATGCTGCAGTCCACGGAATAGTGAGAAGATCTATCAGCAGACAGACACTGAGACACAGGTCAGTTGGAGTGAGTTTATTAGAAGTTAGAAAGACACAAATACACAAATCACTGAGCACTTAAAGATTAGTAGAGAAAAGCAGAATGCCCAATTTTCACACACAGACTACACAGTAAATGCTACTGGGGCGTATCCTAGGGAGACCCAGAGTCTAGGGACTCCCATGGCTCTAAGTACCACGGAGCACGTGCGGCACATGCCTTGCTCTTACAGCTATGTCAACAGGTCACCATCATGCCATTGCAATAACACCTTGTGTGACACTTAACTACCTGTTATCAGAGTGAACAGCTACATCGCTCTTAATTTTTAAACTCGTGTATTACACAGTAAATGGATTTTTTATTAATACAGTTTTATATTACTAAGTACATATCTGGCAAAGCTACATGTATACAGAAATCAGGAACCCCCCAAAAAGGACAGCAGCACCAAAAGGAATGGCCAGTCACAGAGAGGTGCAGCTCGGACAAGATCCTAGGGGACTGCTAGACATAGCGGGCAGCGCTGGAGAGAGAAGGAGAGCTGGAGAGGCCGCCCGTCATGCAGGAGACAGTGTGAGAGTCACACGGGGCGGCTAGGCCTGTCAGACAGAAACGAGAGAGAAAACCCACGTGAGACCGTGGTGAGGAAAGGGCAGTGGCTCTACCTAGCACAGCTTGGGTTACAGTATTTCTAGGTCACAAGCCTTAGCAGCCCTTGAGTGGCTTTTGCCTGAGGTTACCTTCTACCTACTTCTACCAGCCCAGCATGACACAAGTGCTGGACCTCCTGGTGCATTTTACAGAATCTAGACTGGTCACTCCTAAAAGTCATCAAAGTACAAGTCAACATTTTTAGAGCACGTATTAGCATTATGTTAGAAATCTCCTTGATACTTAGTGTAAAAGGCTTTACAAATAACTACATAAAGGAGATTCTGCAATGAAAAACATCTAGAGAGACCAAAATAAAGGCTACAGGTTTTGACTTTCATTCTCTTAAAAACATTTTCTTCATTTCAGAAACTTTAAGAAACTACTGACTTTAAAAGTCTACAGCACATTGTAAACATGCAGTTGATAATCCAAAAAAGAATGAATTTCCACAGGCAGCACTGCATCCTGGGTCCTGCCAGATTGGAAAGCCGACGGTCTCGACAGAAGCACCAGACAGCGGGGACCTGCGCCCTGCCCGCTCGGACTCACCATGGGACGCTGAGCAAGTCATTTAACCAGCCCGAGCTTCATTTTTCTCATCTTTAAAATGGAAAAATAAAACTTGTTACCAACACCTCAAGAATGTTGGGAGGACAAGAAAACATGAGTTCTTGCTGCTCTTCAGAAAAAGAACACTAAGATGCTAACATAGTTCCATAAATAGTGCAGCTCTTGCTATTTATTTCAAAATTCAAGGCCACACTGCAGTAGTGTTATTTATAAAACACCTGAACTGGATACTTGGCCGAATATGGAAGATTCATCTCACTCAGATTCCAAAAGTATTTCATGTTTTACATACACACACACACACACACACACACACACACATACATACACACCTGTTAAATGGCAAGCTGACAGCTAGGCAATGGGGCCAAATGAGTACCAGGCTCAGGGTCCAGGCAGCTGCCTCCTCCTCCTCCCGTGAGCCTCCGCTGACCTGGATTAGTACCTGGTTCCTGGTGGCCAGGTCGTTTTCCTGGCTGGCAGTGGAGTAGGTCTGCCCACTTCCAGGTCAATCTGTCCCCATCTCTGCACTCACCAGCTGAGTACCTCTGCCCATGAGAACCCGGGAGAAGGCTGGTCAGTCACCCTCAACCCCAGGCAGATTTCTATTCAATGTGGGCTGGAGGGCCTGGGAGGTTTCACCACATTTTAACACTCAAAAACTGTCTGTCTTCTTATACTGCCATGACAAAATAGTCACATTACAAAGGTGGGTTTCTGAACAGATTAATAGTATAATGTATCGGTTAAAAAATGCACAGCAAGCCGGGCTCGGTGGCTCAGCCTGTAATCCCGCGCCTTTGGGAGGCTGAGGTGAGTGGATTGCCTGAGTCCGCGGGTTCGAGACCCGCCTGGGCAAGCGAGACCTCATCTCCATGATAAATCAAAAATCAGCTGGGCGTG
>CAUYQG010185775.1:0-56397 GCA_963574415.1 Tarsius wallacei
GGATTTTTAGGTTATCGTTTAACTTGGTATTAGTATAAATTAGCTTAGGATGAAAAGGGTTTATAGGCAGTCATGGATTAAGGTTAACGTCTGTTATGGGATTCTCTTCCTCATACCTGAAAGAATATCTGGTGGGTGAGGAATGCCCCTCACACACCTGGCTTTGTGTTCATGTGAAGGGCATGTGAGTCTGACTGTGCAAAATTTAGGTATAAAAGCCCACTGTGAATTCTCAATAAAGGCTTCTGCACTAGATGGGAGTCCAGTTTCTCTCTTTCTCTCCCTCTCTCTCTCTTCCCCCTTTCTCTCTTTTTCCCCCAAACGCCGACGCTGTCTCCACCTTTGGGAACCCCTCGACTTTGCGGGAGCAGGACTCCGGCAATGTGGTACATATTCACAGTGGAATATTATGCAGCCATAAAGAAGGACAAGCATATGGACTTTACAGCAACTTGGATGGATTTTGTGTCTATCATACTCAGTGATCTATCACAGAAACAAAGAACAGAGTACCATATATTCTCACTCTAAAACAAAAATTAACTCTAAATGGATCCATGATCTAAACATAAACCCTCAAACTATAAGAACCTTAGAGAATGCAGGAGACATCTTTATGGAAATTAGAACTAGCAACCAATTCCTGCCCAATACCCCAAGTGCCCATTGCATAAGAGATAAGATAGACAAATTGGGCCTCATCAAACTGACAAGCTTCTGCAAAGCCAAAGAAACCATCAAGAGAGCAGGGAGACAGACTACCTAATGGGAAAAAATATTTTCCAACTGTATGTCTGACAAACGTCTAACATCTAGGATCTACAAGGAACTCAAATGTGCCAAAAAGGAAAAAAACCAACAACCCCAGTACAAAATGGGCAAAAGATATGAACAGACATTTCTCAAAAGAAGATATATGAACAACCAACAGATACATGAAAAAATGCTCAGCTTCATTAGTCATCAAAGAAGTGCAAATTAAAACTACACTGAGATACCACCTAACACCAGTCAGTATGGCCATCATCAATAATTCAAAAAACAAAAGATTCTGGATAGGAGGCAGGGAAAAGGGAACACTTCTATGCTATTGGTTGGAGTGTAAACTAACACAACTTTTGTGGAAAAAAAGTTGGTGATTTCTAAAAGATCTAAAAATTGACCTTCCAAATGACCACACAATCCTTCTCCTGGAATATACCTGGAGGAACTCAAATCACTCTATGAAAAAGATACCTGCACATGTATGTTTATTGCAGTATTGTTCACAATAGCAAAAATATGGAACCTAACATGCTGCCCATTGAAAAAGTACTGGATAAAAAGAAATGTGAGCCGGGCTTGGTGGTTCAGCCTGTAATCCTGCGCCTTTGGGAGGCTGAGGTGAGTGGATTGCCTGAGCCCGTGGGTTCGAGACCCGCCTGGGCAAGCAAGACCTCATCTCTACAATAAATCAAAAAAAAAAATTAGCCGGGTGTGGTAGCGCGCGCCTGTAATTCCAGCTACTTGGAAGGCTGAGGCGGAAGGATCGCCGGAGCCCAGCAGGTTGAGGCTGCGGTGGCCGGGAGCGGCCAGTCTGGGCGACAGAGTGAGACTCCAACTCAAAAAAAAAAAAAAAAAAAGAAAGAAATGTGGTACATATACATGATGGAATATTATGCAGCCATAAAAAAGGACAAAATTATGAACTTTACAGCAACTTGGATGGACTTAGAGTCTATAATACTGAGTGATCTATCACAGAAACAAAGAACTGAGTATCACATGGTCTCACTCATAAGCGGACCTTGAACATTTATTGTAATACTATAAGAAAAGGATTGGCGGTAGTGGATACCTGCCAGGGGTGATGGCACACCTTGTCAACAAGGGGACCTGCATAATGAACATTTGTGTACCTAACCCCGAATTGTACTCCACATCTTTAAAATAAAAAATTCTTTAAAAAGAAAAAAAAAAATAGAGCCACCATTTGATCCATCAATCCTAGTACTGCAAGTATATTCAAAGGAAAATAAATTACTATCTCAAAAATACCCACACTCATGATTATTGCAGTATTATTCATAGTAGCCAAGGTATGGAATCAACTCAAATGTCCATCATAGATGAATGGATTAAAGAATGTGGTATATATACTGAATGAAATACTATTCAGTCATAAAAAGAAGGAAATACTGTTATTTTAGATAACATTAATGAACCTGGGAGACATTATATAAAGTGAAGTAAGCCAGTCATAAAGAAACACCATATGATCTCACTTATCTGTGGAAGCTAAGATAGTTAATTTCCTAGAAGTAGAGAGTAGAATAGTGATTTCTGAGGTTAGAATAGTAGGGAGATTGTTGGGGAAATGTTGGTCAAAGCTACTAAATTTCAATTAGGCAGAAGGAATAAGTTCAAGAGGTCTACTATACAGCATTGAAAAGGACTGGTGAGTATAGCTAATAATATAGTGTATTTTTGAAAAATGTTTAATGGGTGTAAAGTGCTTTCATTACAAAAATAATAACTATATGAGCTAATTACTGTGTTAATTAGCCAGATTTAATCATTTTACAATGTATACATACTTCAAAACATCATATTGTACACAATAAATACACAAAGTTTTATATATTAATGTAAAAAATAAAAGAAAAAGGAATAAAAGATGATATTTTTGTATATCTGAGTTATGAATATTTAAGTTTCTTTCCTTCTTTATAGACTGACAGATGATAGATAAAAAGAAAAATGTTTATTAAAGGAAAAAACAACTGATAACCATTTAAAAGCTAGGAAATATAGATGATAGAAATTACCAAATTTCCACAGGATGAGTTTGGACTCATAATACTGGATGGGTTCCAGGATGTTGTAGACGACATATTTCCTTCTAAAAAGTATCTCAAACAAGAATTGCAAGCATCAAAAAGGAGATAAAAAATGAACTGTGAATTCTCAAAATATAAGTAATAGAAAAGAAAATATATCAAAGAGAAAAAGTTATATTAGAAAAAATACAAATTAGAATAAAATCTTAATAACATTTATTACAGAAAAGTTCATAGACATGAATATGAAAGATGATATAGCACATATATGAGTATAATTCTAGTCCTTGAGAAAAACTACATACAATATAAAATGTAATCAAGTATATAAACTCAAAGAAAAGTATTTTGAAATAAAGAACATTGTTATCTTCAGAGCAAAAGGGTTTACAATCCCCAGAAGATTTTGATTCAGAAAAAGCAAACACCAATTTATATCTTCGTAATATTATTGAACTTTAAACAAAATGCTTATGCGAATAGTCATTGAGGCAGACAAAGCAAATTATGTGGAGTTTGAGCCTCAGACTTTCCACATCAACACTCATTCCAGGAGACAGAAAAGAAATTCTGAAGAAATTCTGTGAAAAAAATTTGACCTAATACTTGGATCCTTAGCCTTGTTGTCGATTTTACTATAAAGGTAACGAAGAGCATTTATAGATATGTAGGAAGCTTAGGATCAGTGCATTTGAACTTCTAATACCAATATAAACAATAAATCATACAAACAAAACTTTAATGAATAACAAAATCCATTCTAACAGGAAAAGAAATAAGATAGAACTCTGGATATAAAATTGTTGAAAGCATTTGTGGAGGGCATTTAATCCTTTTAGTTAGAGATGAAAGATATAACTGTGAGAATTATGTTTATAAATCAGTAGGTAATTTAATATAAGTATGGCAAAGTAAAAAAAGCTAATAACAAGTTTTCAAGGATTTGAAGAAATATTGAAGGAAATGCCAATTTTCTTATGTTATAGCAGAGAGATAAGCAATAGATTCCAACATTGAAATATGTGGTTTAAAAAACGCAATATCTCAACTGGTTAACTTTTTAAATAGACATTTCCTTAGAGCAGGTTTAGAAAAATTGAGCATAAAGTGCAGAAAGTTCCCATAAATTCCTTTTCTCCACACCTGTACAGCCTTCCCCACTGTTGACATCACCCACAAGAGTGTTACATTGTTACAGTTGGTAAGGCTTCATTAATACATCATTATTACCCAAAGGTCAGTTTTCACTACAGTTCACTCTTGGTGCTATGCATTCTATGAGTTTTGACAAATGTATTCATTTGACAAATGACATGTATTCACCATTGTAGTTCAACCTGTTAATTTTTATTTTATCGTTCTTTAAATTCTGAAGACATATTTTGTGAACTAAATATTTGGTATGTGGAATATTATTCAGGAATAGTGGGGATAAACTACAATAATATACAATTCCCAAATCTCAGTGTCTGAATACAACAATGCTTTATTTCTTCCTCTTGCAAATTCGGCTATGGCTCCAAGCATCTGATCATTAGACTTCATTATCATGTAGCTGCATTGTCTGGATTATGCAGCTTACCTGATGAACATGGGAGGGGCAGAGAGTGTTAGGGAGACATATATGGCAATTGAATGCTTTGGTCTGCATTACCAATTCCACCCTTGAGAACCGATCACATGGCTCTACCCATCAGCAAATGAGCATTGCACAGCATAAATATCCTCTGAGCACAGAAGGAGAGAAAAATCAGATAGAATGAGAACTAGAAGCCTGTACCAAAGTAAGAATGCTTATTCTCTGAAGTTTAGTAACTCCATTAGTTTTATAAAAGCATTTTTTTCCAATTTAACTTAAATTCAACTGGATTCTAAGGTATTTAAGATAGCATAAATAGAATTATATACTTTCTCAAAAAAAATTTACCAAATGTTATTGGCTATTTATAAACGTCAGGATATTTATTTATTTATTTATTTATTTAGTGTCAGGGTCTCACTCTGTCATCAAGGCTGGAGTGCAGTGGTATGATCATAGCTCAACCTCCTGGGCTCAGGCAATCCTCCCGCCTCAGCCTCCCAGGTAGCTGGAACTACAGGCACACACTATCTCCCTGGTGAATTTTTTTCCTTTTTGTAGAGATGAAATCTTGCTATGTTTCTCAGACTGGTCTTGAACTCCTGGGCTCTAGCAATCCTCTCACCTCAGCCTCAGAGTGCTGGAATTCCAGTTTTGAGACACTGTGCCTGGCCAAGATTTTAAAATTCTTTTTAACTTTCTTTGTATTTTCTTTTTCATTATCAAATGCAGTAATTTTTGTCAAAAAAAGCAAATTAAAAAATTTGATACAGTAATAGTAGGTACAATTTGAATATCTTGAAGGAAATATATTGCACATAGAGAATTCAGTGCATTATGGATTTAATGTTAGTTTTCAGCTCACCTTTTAATATGTGGCATATTTCTAACCTTCATATATTGCTTCACATAATTAATGATGGTAATAATTATGATAACACACCACAGTTTATAGAACTTCCTGCCTATTTACTACTTCCAGAAATAGCATGCTCTGTGACTTGGCAGACATATCACAATCTTATTGAGTTAATTTTCACAAGATAAAGTTCAATAGTCTCTAAGCTAGCCTAATTCACCTATTTTTTAATTACTTTTTTGCCAATCCATGAACCAACTCCGGGATACTAGATGCATTAAGCTGATTCTCTCTGACCATCTTCACTATTTCTGACCTGTTTCCATTTGTATCAAGTTCATATATAGTTTTAAAACTTGGCTTTTGATCACAGTAAATCTATTCTCCATCTGGTCTACACAACTGCTATCTCTGGCTTCCTTTAAAGGGCTTTGTTTCAACAAATTTCCTTAACTTTTTGTCTGCTTCATGCAACAAACCTTGCCCATGTGGACCCCTCAAGTAGCCCCTTTCTGTCCCAGCTCACCAGCTGAGGCTCTAGCAAATTGCCTATGTCTTCTGATAAAGAAGCTTCAATTGGAGGTCACATAAGGGATTGGCTAAACACTTAATGTTTGCAATAATATAGCCTTGATCCTAATCCAAGTTCTAATTTATACTGGCATATTACTTAGAAGCCATATCTTAGACCCCCAATTCTCAGCTTCCTGAACTGTTTGGTAGTGGTCAGCATGCTTCCTCTCAAGATTTTTTTAAGGATAAAATGAGATGACTTACATAAAGTGTTTACCATAATGTAAGCTATAGGGAACATGTTAATTAGGAGTAACTTTTTATTTATTATCAAATATCCAAGACAAAGTTGTTTTTTTTTTTTGGTCTAGGAAATTGAAAGTAGGGCAAGTTCTTGAGTCAAAATTGCTCTTTACAGATTGACTTTAAAATATACTTTTACTTTTATGTCTGTGAGAAGTGGTGGATGGAACCACCTCTTTGAGTACCTACCAATACCTTAAATGGCATTTTCCTGCTCTGAAAGACATTTCAAATTGCCCCAAAGGTCATTGTCATTTCTCAGAAATTTGTTTTAGTCTGTTTCTATGAAACACTTCCTCTTCATCCCCAAAACGTGGATAAAGAAGCTTTCCCATTACAGAGGAACACGAGTCAACTACAAATAGGAAGATGCTGTTTATGGTACATATTTCTTTTGGCAGAATCATTGTCACATATCTGACTCAACACTTATTTCTAGAAGAACAAGTTGTTCAGGAAGGAAATCTATTTCCATAGCTAAAATGGAAGTTTTATTTAAGAAGTGCAGTTGGAATAAATCACGCAAGAGAAAGTGGTTACTGTGCACAGCTGCTGGTTTCAAATTTAACACTATTTTGTATATGAAAAAGTGGTTGAGAAAGTTTTACTTTTTCTTCTGGGCCCACTGGGTAGCCTCAAGGCACGTGACAGTGTTCCCCATTCCTGGCTATGTTTGTGAGGACATAGAGCAGAAGTTCAGTAGTTTTTAAACAAACAAGCAACAACCACCACACAAAAACTATGATACTTGGTGATTTTAAGATTCGACCCTAGGAATTTTCTAAACAAAGTGAGTGAGAGTGTTGCTGCTGTGTTGGACAGAAGAAAAATATAAAGAAATGTTTATCTGATTGCATCTAGAACCATGTGGTGGTTAAAGTGTCAGATTCAGAGCTATGCATTCAGAAGGTCTCCTGGACAGAGCCCCACAGCTTAGTGTCTTTTGATGAACTCTACACAGTTGGATCATTTTACCAAGCATCTTTCCACTTACAGATTTTCCCCTCATTCTCTAACGTTGCTTCTCTCCACCTTTTCATATCCTCTCCTTATTTTTCCTAGTTCATTTTCAATCTTTTCCCTTTTATTTGCCCTCCATTTTTCTTAGCAACTACCAGTTTTCTCTGTTTTCTGCAACTTCATTTTCTTTTCTTTCCCAACCACATCCCCCATTTTTCTGCCCTATCTTTATCTTCATGTCTTCCTATAACTATTTCTCTTTATTTCATATTTTATCTTGTCATTGATTGATTGAAATATAGAAAATATGCCTTACCACAACTGTCCAAGCACTGCTGCTTCTTCATGAAGCCTCACCTGACTCTGTGACTGGGAATAATCACCTGCTTTCCTGAATTTTCCTAGCACTTTATTTATCTCTGATTTATCTCTGCCTCCCATCTCCTAGCATTGTGAGCACCTGTTCACTCTCCTGTATCACAGAGGAAGTTTCTTGCACATGAGCATACTTCTTTTCCATTATTTTCTCCTTCATAAAACTTTGTGTAATGACTTGCAATTGATAGAAACATTTACTCAATAAGTATGCTGAGTATACATATAAATAGTTACTGTGACAATTTAATATGCTATCAGAGGTTGCAAGCTTTTGTCTGCTGAGAAAATTCTATAAATAACTTTCTGTAGTCTGCTAAAAGAGATTTATTTTGAACATAAAATTTCAAGGTTATGTTGTTTTTGCAAATACTATTTATATAATATGGGTTTAGAACTAGAGTAACCAGTATATTTGTCATTAAGCATACTGGGGCCTCAATGAATGTACTGGTATTGGGTGGCAGAGAAGAAAATCAGATAGACAGTGGTCTTCGGCTGAAAAGAATTATTTGGATTATGAGGCACCCCAAATAGTACAGTCCAAATGATAGAATCTGAGAGTCCTTGATGAATCTATTTTATTGTTTAATTTCAGGCTTCAGTAGCTCAATAAATATCTCTTTTTCACCTCTTTTTGTAAGGACAAAGAAGAAGATAAATTAGTAGGTACTGATGGAAAGTTTTAAAAATTTTTACTATGATAAACAAAGGCATAAACCTAACCTGAGGATTTTGTGTGATCTCACCCATAATAAGAGCCCAAGTTCTTAATATAACCAAAGACAGACAAACATGATATTTGCCATAACTCCTTCTTCACCTCTCTAAGTCCCTGGTCTCATATTTTCCTACTTTTCCCCTTTCTTTCTATCTCTACTTTAGCTGCTATTTCCTTAGTAAGCTGGACATAAGTATGCTTCCAGTTTGGTTTTTTGTACCCCTTGCCAAAAATGCTTCTTTCCAGATGGCTCCATGACTTGTTTCCTCTCTTCCTTTAGCTTATTAATTAAAATTTTTTCCCAGAGAGATTTTCCTTCTTCACCTTCCCTAAAAATTGCAACCCCCTTACTGTATATCATTCTTCCATGTTTTCTTTATTTATCTTATTTTATATATTCTATCATTCTATATCAGATCACTGAGAGTCAGTTTTATGAACCCACACTTGATTTTATGCTCTGCTATCACCAACTTGAAATTCTTCATAACTTTGAACAAGGTGCCCTTCATTTTCAATTGGCATTGGGCCCTACAGATTTTGTAGTCAATCCAAGTTTAATTTTTAGTATTGCTTGTCTCTCTTCTAAAATATAAGCTACTTGGGGGCTGCAGTCTTTTTGAACATGTTTTTCATTAGAAAAATATTAGTACAACAAATATATTAATGGGTATGATGTAAATTAAGTGACTTTCTTGCTTGTCTTTTTTCCTCCCCCACATTTTTCTGCTATGACATGAAAATATGTGATGGTGGGGGATTTGTGTTGTTGTTTAGGTAGTAAAAAATTAACCAAGGCTTGTAAAATTAAAAAGACAAAACATTGTGTGGTTTGAAAAATATGAGTTGAAAGTCATTGCATTACACTACGGGTCTCTGAAGGTGCAGACTTTGGGAGTACTTATAGAAATGCCTATAGAGCACCTATGAGGGTCCATGGCTTCCAAAAGTCCACATGCCATCCAATTTGCCCCAGAATGGGAGTTTTCTTCCACTTAATGTTAAGTACAAAAGCTAGGAAAAGCCTGTAGTTGTGGGCCTCCTGGCAAGCATGTAAGGAAGCCGATTATTTGTGCATCTATCTATCTATCTGTCTATCTATCTATCTATTTGCTCACTTTCCCCTGATAATTAATAAATAACAATTCAAGAATACAAATATGCTGCAGGTTGTGACACACCGGCTATCTTGCCTGTGTGAGTGCGTGTGTGCGTGTAGTTTTGTATATATAATATATATATATACTATGCATACATACTATGTACGTAGATAATATATACATAAAATGAAATTTGCCATTTTAACCATTTTTAAGTGTTCAGTTCAGTGGTATTAAATATATTCATATTGTTGTGTAACCATCACCATCATCCGTTACCAGGACTGATTTTTGGACTAATGTAAATGCCTTCTACTGAATTTGGGCCATGCACCCATGAGATACTCACTGTGACACCTGTTGGTAAACTAGTTTGGATGATATACTTAGGTATAATTTCAGTTGGGAAATAGAAAAGGAGATACGCTTTTGCTCTCAGGTACATGGGGCCTTGCAATAATTTAATTAACTTTTATTTTTAAATTTGTTTCAGAGACTTTTGTGGACAGCAGTTAAACTGTTCACCTCACTGGTCCAGGGAAGTACAATGGGTCTTGATAGCTATTGAGAGAGCAACTGCACAAAGACAGAAGTCCCTAGAACTGGAATTTTTAATTTCAATGGCAACATGTTCATTGATGATATATAGATATACAATTGAGTTGTGTAGGCTTAGGTTGTATCTTGTGACCTTATTATTCTGTTTTTTGTAGATTCCTTGGAATTTTTTTGTAGATAATTATATCATCTATGAATAAGAATTATTTTATTTCTTCCTTTTTAACTTGTAGTTCTTTGATTTACTTTTCCTTTTAGTGCATGGTCTAGACATTCAAGCAATAAATTGAATAAGAGTAGTGAAAGTAGTTTTGCTTTTTTATCCTCCAATCTTAGAGAGGAAACAGTCAGTCTCTCACCATTAAGTGTTGTGATACCTGCAGCCTGTAGATGCTCTTTCTTTAGTTGAGAAAGTTACCCTGAATCATTATTTTTTGAGATATTTTATTATTAATAGATGTTAAATTTTATCAGGTCATGAGAATTATTGGTTTATAGTTCTATTTTTTTGATATTGTCCTTGTCTGGTTGTGGCATAAGAGTAATACTAGCATCATAAAAGAAATTGGGAAGTCAAAACTACACGACCACATGGAAACTGAACAACTTGCTCTTCAATGAATCTTGGGTAAATGATACAATTAAAGAGGAAATAAAAAAATTAAATAAAACAAATGAAAATAGAAACACAACACACCAAAACCTCTAGAACACAGCAAAATCAGTTCTGAGAGGAAAGTTTGTAGCATCAAAGGCCTATATCCAAAAGATAAAGAGATCTAAAATCAATAGGTTAACCTTGCACTTCAAGGAACTAGAAAACAAGAATAATCTAAATCTAAAGCTAGCAGAAGAAAAGAAATAACAATGATTAGAGCAGAACAAAATGAGATTGAAATTAAAAAATAATACAAAAGATCAATGAATCAAAATCTTGGTTCTTTGAAAGGATAATTAAAATTGACAGACCTCTAGCTAGACTAACCAAGAAAAACCGAGAAAAGACTCAAGTGAATACAATCAGAAATGACAAAGGTGACATAGCAACTGAAGCTACAGAAACACAAAACATCATCAGAGACTACTATGAATACCTCTATGGCACAAAAATGAAAAACTTAGAGGAAATGAATAAATTCCTGGAAAAAAACAACCTCCCAAAGGCTAAATCAGGAAGAAATGTATACCTTGAATACAGCAATAACAAACAATGAAATTGAATCAGAAATAAAAGAAATCTTCCAACAACAACAACAACAACAACAACAACAACAAAACCCAGGGCCAGATGGATCCACAGCTGAATTTTGTCAGATGTACAAAGAAGAGCTGATACCAACCTAATGAAACTATTAGCAAAAATCATCAAGGAGGAGGGATTCCTCCCTAACTTATCCTATGAAACCCAGTGTCACACTGATACCCAAATCAGGCAAAGACAAAACAAAAAAAGAAAACTACAGGTCAATTTTTCTAATTAATATAGATGCAAAAATTTAAACTAAAATATTCACAAACTGAATTCTGCAGCATATCCAAAATTATCCATCATGACCAAGTGAATTATTATTCCAGGGATACAAGGATGGTTCAATATCTGCAAATCAATAAACATGATTTTCCACATAAACAGAAGCAGCTATCAAGACCATACAGTCATCTCAATAGATGCAGAAAAGGCATTCAATAAAATTCAGCATTCATTTATGATAAAAATCCTCAACAAACTAGGTTCTTAGACTAGGGTCTCAAACAAACTGGGCTCTCAAATAATAAGAGCCATATATGACAAAACCACAGCCAAAATCATACTTATCCAGAAAAAGTTGAAAACATTTTTCTTCAGAACAGGAACAAGACAGGGATGTCCACTCTTACCACTCTTATTCAACATTGTTCTGGAAGTCCTAGCAAGAGCATCCTAGCAAGAGAATAAAAAAGGGGCATTCAAATCAGCAAAGAGAAAGTTAAATTATCCTTATTCATGAATGACATGATTATATACCTAGAAAACCCTAAAGACCCCTTCAAGAGGCTTCTAGACCAGATAAGTGACTTTAGTGAAGTCTCAGAATATGAAGTCAATAGCATTCCTATACATCAACAATGATCAAGCCAAGAACCAAATCAAGAACTCAATTCTGTTCACACTAGCCACAACAAATAAAAATGAAATACTTAGAAATATACCTAACTAAGGAGGTGAGAGATCTCTATAAGGGGAACTACAAAACACCAATGAAAGAAATTGTGGACAACACAAACAAATGGAAAAACATGCCATGTTCATGGATCAGAAGTATCAACATTATTAAAATGACCATACTGCCCAAAGCAATCTACAGATTCAATGCAATCCCTATCAAAATACTAAATTTATTTTTCACAAAACTAGAAAAAAACAATCTTAAAGTTAACATGGAGCCAAAAAATCCAGAATTGCCAAAGCAATCCTAAGCAAAAAGAACAATTGTGGAGGCATCAAATTGCCTGATACAAATTATACTACAAGGCTATAGTAACTATAACAGCATTGTACTGGTATAAGAACAGACAGATAGATCAATGGAACAAAATAAAGAACCCAGAAATAAAACCACATACCTATAATCAACTTTGAAAAAAGCTGACAAAAATAAACAATGGGGAAAGAACACCCTTTCCAATACATGGAACTGAAAAAATTGGCTTGCCATATGCAGAATAATGAAATTGGACTTCTACCTCTCACCATATAAAGAAATTAACCCAAGATGGATTAAAGATGTAAATATAAGACCTGAACCTATACAAATCCTAGAAGATCTAAGAAATACTCTTCTGGACATCAGCCTAGGCAAATAATTTATGACAAAGACTCCAAAAGCAATTGCAACAAAAACAAAAATAGACAAGTGAGATTTACTTAATCTAAACAGCTTCTGTGTAGTAAAAGAAATAATCAACAGAGTGAACAGAAATCCTATGAAATGGGATAAATTATTTGCAAATTATGCCTCATACAAATGGCTAATATACAGAATCTACAAGAAACCTGAATAATTCAACATGAAAAAAACAAACCCATCAAAAAGTGGGCAAAGGACATAAATAGACACAAACACTGACAAACATGTGAAAGCTACTCAATATTGCTAATCATCAGAGAAATGTAAATTAAAACTGCAAGGAAATATTGCTTTACACCAGTCAGAATGGCTATTGCTAAAAGACAAAGAACAACAGGTGTTGGAGTGGTTGTGGAGAAAAGGGAATGCTCAGTCACCATTGGTGGGATTGTAAATGAGTTCAGCCTCTGCAGAAAACAATACAGAGATCTCTCAGATAAGTGAGCATTAAATTACCATTTTACCCAGCAATCCCAATATTAAGGAACTGCTTAAAGAAAACAAGATCACTATATTAAAAAGATACCTGTACTTGTATATTCATTGCAGTACTAACCACAATATCACCAAGATTGACTGGATAAAGAAAATGTGGTATATATACTATGCAGCCATAAAAAAGAATGAAATCATATCCTTCACAGAAACATGGATGGAACTGGAGCATATTACTTACAAGAAAATTGATTATTGCATACAGAAAAGGAACATTACAGTGTTGGAGGAACTCAATTTCTTCCAGACAAGTTCACAAAGTATTTGGTTAGGTCAGAGAACAGAGGAGCCAGGTTCATAACAACTACACTCTTTATTCATAATCGAGGCTGTGACAATTACAAAGGGAATGGGACTCCTCACTGAGGTCTGTCCCTGTCTGCTTTTAATCAGACCTACACATTAGTAGCACACAGCTAGATTAGGAGCACATAGTTATATTTAACAAGTTATATTAGTTTGCTCAGTCGTAAGTTCCAGTGGCCAAAGGTCTAAAGGAGCACTATCTTGTTCCAGTTTGGTGAGAAAGCCTGACTGACTCCATTCACCTTATAATGCCTAAGCACTTGTAATAGTTGATCAGTAATCTTGTTACAACAGACATTTAAAAATGCCCAGGAAATACTATAGTCACATTCCCAAGATGAAGTGTAAGGAAATGCAAGCAGAGGTGAGAAGGGATCCATTGGTCCATACTTGACAGTTGAAAGTTAGAATATTAGCCATTACCTGCAATATTTCCTAAAGTCCAAATTATTTGTTCATTGATGTGAACTTAAAGAGATGCTGACAGAATAGAGAATGCTGTCATAGCAGCCTCCATGACACTGTTTTAGTTTGATGATCCAAAAGTAGCTTTAAGAGTCTAAGCAAATATAAGTAGAATGATACTAGAGACAATCCTGCCTAAAGCACACACACATTTTGAACTCAAAGTAGTCTAATGTATACTAACAATGGAGAAAGTGGTGATAATATTTTCCTTAGATAGAAGTTTATTAGTAGCTCTTGTAACTTGAAGTTGACCTTGCCAGTTGTTACTATTTATTCTTCTGACAAGGTCATCAACAGACCAAAAGACCATTTGCCTTTGTTCATTTAGTTTTTTGAAATGGCAAAGCAGTATCATCAAGAAAAGTGTTCACCTTTCTCCTGTTAATATTTGCTTATCCTTCTAATCTTTTTTCATTTTCTCAGACACTTCCATGTACTGCTGTCTTTAACTGCACAGTCTTTTTCTCTTGCTTAAACCACTTTATTTGAAGAGCTGATAAATAAATATCCCCACTTGTAAAAGCTCAGGAATCCACTGGAAGACTTGCAGGCTGTGAGTCAACTCCACCTGCATATCTGTGACAGTATAGTACTATAAACAATGTTTATATATTTTAATTTGGAAAATAAACATATTTCCATTTAAAAAAAAATAATACAACTTAAAAAGGAAGAATTATGTCCTTTGTATCTTTGAGCTATTCTAACCTTGTATCTTTGAGCCGATGATAGTAAAATTTAACTACTGGCCGGGCTCGGTGGCTCAGCCTGTAATCCCAGCATTTTGGGAGGCCCAAGTGAGTGCATTTCCTGATCCTGCAGGTTCTGGACCAGTCCAGACAACTTGGCAAGACCTCACCTCTACAGTAAATTAACAATAACAACAAAAATTAGCTGGGCATGGTAGTGCGCGCTTGTAGTTCTGGCTGCTTGGAAGGCTGAGGCGGAAGGATCGCTGGAGTCCAGCGGGTCAATGCTGGGGTGGCCGTGAATGTGCCACTGCACTCGATCCTGGTGACAGTGAGACACCAACTAAAAAAAAAATTGACGACTAGTGGTACATTTATGCCACGAAGTGATCATATTCACCAAGTTTCCAGCCTAGTCCTCTGTAAGACAATTTCAAATGGATTCTTCAGTGCATGGTGTCAAAATGTAATTTTCAGATACGCAAAGTCATGATTCACAAACAAATATAAAATAAGACTTTAAAACGCATTAATCAATGAGGGAACTAGTAAGATGTTATGACTGATTCAACAATGAAGTGTTAACAAAGAAGTGTTAAGAGATCATTGCTGAGTTTTATATAAACAGTTTAATGTTCAATAGATCATAAATCTTTGAGATAATCTATTCCCAAAGAATTGGACAGAAATTATTGCATCACTAGTAGACAAAGATACATATGCTAGCAAGTCACTTAATTAAATTTGTAATTTTTAACTACTATTAAACAATTAGATTAACTAAAAATATTCTTCTAAACAATGCTTGAGTGGTCTTTGCCCCTATATGATACTGAAAATACGTGACACTCACATTTTTATTTTCATGGTTCAGATCTATTTTTTTTCTGACAACAGACAGCCTCCTAAAACAGCTGGTGAGAATGCCCATAGTAAAGCCTTTCATGATAACTTAGCATTTCTAGCAGTAGAAACTGATGGGAGTTAAGAGTATGTTTTCTCTGAAAGTCTGAAAAATCACTTCAAATTTTTGGTGAGAAACATTTTTTTCCAACTTTTACCAAGACATGTGGAAAACTATTTAGACAACCAAACAAGGAAGAGCCTGGCCAGTAACAGATGAATACATTTTTACTGTAGAAAAGAAAAAAAGAGAGAGTTTTGATGTCATCATGGCCTGAACTTGAGGCATGCTGAGATGAACCGGGCAAGAAAGATTAAATGTGCTAGTTTTGGGAATTCTTAGATCACTTCTCAAACTTGAGCCTATAATAAGAATCACAGGCTTCTTAAAATACAGCTTCTGGGCCTATCCCTAGCAGTTCCTAAAGTGTGGTCCCCAGACCAACAGAATCAGTGTCACCTGGGAACCTTTTAGAAATGCAAATTCTCAAGCACAGCTTTATATAAAAAACTTTGAGGCTGGCCAATATGTTTTACAAGTCCTCAAGACAATTTTGATGCACATTCAAGCTTTAGAATTCCATCTTTGGAGTAAGCCAGGGGTCACTGCAGACTGACAACAATCAGGGATAAATGAGAAGTGTGAATAACAACTCACACGCGGTGTTTGCCAGGCAGCCTTCTAAATACAGGTTCCACATCAGTTAACTTCTCACAACAAAACTACTAGAAATGCACTGTCATCCTCTACATTGATTAATGAGTAAAGTGGATGACAGAGAGGTTAGTTAGATCATCAGCACAAGGCCATATACAGAGTAGTGGTGGAATCAGTGTCTGCTTGGACCCCAGAATTTATTCTAATCAATGCTCTACAGTTTCTCATCTTCTGTGTAGATAGTGAGATTTTTTTTCTCCAAGAATTGTTCCAACACATATTGCATTTAAATATAACAATTACTTTGTAATTTTTGTATCTGGCTCAATATCTCTCTAATACTATTCATGGTATATTTCTTGAGGGTTTCAGCACACCCACAAAGGACATTCATAATATTCAACTTTTAGTTCCTTAGCCTGCTCTCCTTAATCTGTATTTTAGCCTATACCAGTCACTAATTCCCATGCTTACCCTCTGAAATTTTGCATTATCAGGAATTGTACCCTCTCCACAATCTCATTTCCAAGTGTACTATAATCTGATTACCATCTTTTACCTTTTAGCTCACTTTTATCCCTTTAATACACCAGTTCTGAAAATTTGACCCCATAAGAGCCTAGAGTTTTATTATCCTGTTGATTTTTCACTGTCACACCCCAGTCCTTCCTTACCTAGCGGAGACTCCAGATTCCATCATATTAATCACTTTTTTCCATTCACCTCAGTTCCTTTGTCTTCCTCTCCCTCCATTATATTTATCTGGTCAAACCAAATTTTGATTACATATAACCTACAACCCACTCTATACCTATACACATGTCACTGAAACTGGTGAAACAAAAATGGCCATGCTGACCAGTCTTACATTAAAATCATAATTTCTAACTTCAGAACTGTCTAACAGTCTTGCTTTTTTTCCCTAGTCCATTGTTTGCCAAATGTATCTGCGCATTGCTATCACCTGCAGAGTTTCAGCAAATGCTCATGCTGTGTCTTACCCCTGATGATTGTGATTTAATTGTTCTAGGATGCAGCCTGAGCAAGAATTTTGAAAAGATGCCATAACCTAGTGCATCACATTTCAACTCTCCTAGATACTTTTCCACATCTTTGCTTTCCATAAACCTCCTCCTTAATTATTCTCCCCAGCAGCTTGCTTCATTTTTCACTGAGAAAATAGAAACCAAAAGAAGAAAATTTCTATATACTCCATCCATCGCATCTGCAAACTTTCACTTATTTGTACCCATTTATTTTGCCTCCTCAACGGGTATAATGGATGAACTACTTTTGTCTCTTTACTGGATCCCATCAGTTCTTCCCTAATCAAGGGCATCACTTCAGCAGTGTACCCACTCTTTCCAAAATCATATCTTTTGTTTTCTTACATCACCTTTATCAACAAATATGTTATAATATGTATACACATACATATCTGTTAGCTGTTTCTCTCTGCTAGAAATTAAGAACAAGGATGCCATTGTTCTTGTTTAATATACTTCTCTGATGCTTAGAATGGAGCCTTGCAAATAGCGGACATTCAAGAAATATTTTTGAAACAACAAATTTGTACCACCATTTATTGTGCTGATTATTTGCTGTTTGGCCTCAAATTTACTTGTGCCCTTCTTTACCTTACCAAGGAGGCTGGCTTCTAAAGACTACTTTGTGCATATTTGCTGGTCTACCAGCTTTCTGTTGGTTTCAGCCAAAGTTAGGCAGGAAATATGGGGAGCAGGAGGAGAGGTCAGGACATGTCTTCCCAGCTGAAGTCTGCAGTGGCTATGTCTTTCCCTCATCCCAGTTCCCAGTAGGCATATGTCCTCTTCCACCTGCCCCTCTCTCTGGCCTCTGGTCAGGTGATTTTCTTCCTCTTTGTTTCAGCTTGAGGAATGACTATGGCTCCCACTGTTCCTTGTCCCCAGCTGTGTTCACATCCTCCATTCTCCTTTACAGCTGCTTGTGCCTCTAGTACTAGTCATTTCATTAAAGTACCTTTGTATGAACAATTTAGAGAGAAGTCTCTATAAAGACCTAGATAGATACAATTGCTTTAATAACCAGCTTTATTTATTTATTTATATTTAAGAAAGCAGGAATTTATTGAGAGGACAGGGAAGCTCCCTGCAGTGGGAGGGGTTCCAAAGGGTTGTCTGTATTTTTATTTTTAAAATATAATTGCCAACCTGGATGAATCTTAAAGGAGTTATGCTGAATTAAATTTTAAAATAGCACTATCATATGATTCAGCAATCTCACTTCTGGTTATATATCCAAAGGAATTGAAATCAGGCTATCTAAGAGACATCCACAATCTCATGCTCATTACTGCACTATTCATACTAGGCAAGATATGTAATGAACTTAAGTGTCAATGGATGAATGGATAAAGAAATTGTGATATATGTATTAAATGAAATGTTACTTAGCTTTACAAAAGAAGAAAATTCTGCCATTTGTGACAACCATGGATAACATTGTGTTGGATGAAATAAGGCAGACACAGAAGAACAAATACTACATGATCTCATTTGTATGAGGAATTGAGTCAAACTCATTGAAGTAGAGAGTAGAATGGTGATTTCCAAGCCCTGAGGAAACATTATGTATACATTAAATGTGTGTAGCTGTTTGTATGTCAGATAAAGTGGTTTAAAAAAAGGCCAATCTTCAAGTGTTACATACTGTATGATTTCATTTATATAACATTCTTAAATTGGCAAAAGTATGGAAATAGCCAATAGTTAATGGTAGCCAGGAGTTAGTGGTTGCATCATTATTATCTCCATTTTTTCCCCAAAGGAGGAAAATAAGACTCAGTGAGGTTAAATGCATAGTTTAATCCAGTTGGTAAATGGTAAAATCAGGATTCTCATTTGTGCATCTTTTGCTCCAAAGCTCCACTATCATATATTATAAGCTATCTTAGCAAATGGTCCAGGCAAAAGGCAGGCTTTGTTGTTGTTGTTGTTGTTGTTGTTTAATTAGCCTTAAATATGAGTCACCCTACTTATATGCAGAGATCTACTTATAATATACATACATTTCCACAGCTTCTTTGCTTTGGGCCTTTTCTTTTCAGCAAAGACTGGTACATTTCTTGAGGATACAGAGAAGCCCCAGCTGTTTAAATATTTAGATAACAGTATTGCAAAATGTATGCCTAGCCAGGAAGCCTTTTTTGCATGTAGACATAATTAAACAGGCAGATAAGCCCATGAAATATTTAAGGCTCCTTTATAAAGTCTCAAAGGAATCCTTTCCAAGCCAATAAGAAGATGTTAGGGAGAAGAGCCTTCCCCAGTGTGAGAGATAAAGGTCTGGAAAAATTTGAATGCTCATAAAAAGAGCCACTGCGGTCACATCAGCAGAAATCTGAGTATACGTTGAGACCCAGAGGCATAATCCTCAGAGAGTTGGCATTTCTTTAGGCCCACAAAAGAGTCGCCAGTCTCTATACCCCAGAGGTTCATGCTCATTTAGATTGCAAGCAGCACTTTACATGGGTTCCAGGGAATGTATTGAATGAAATCATGTTTGAAAGTTAGTTTAATAGGATCAGAGTGGTATGTCCGTAGTTTAGTCAAATACTTCCAATGCCACTGGCTCTCTCCTGGATGGTAATGGGGTCATATAAAGATTAATCACATACTCATTTTTCATTCAATGCTTTGCTATAGACACTGGTTATTTGCTTTTAATTTTAAAATATATAATAAAAATTACTTTAATAAATGCAATGCCCAGAATGCAGTATAGCAACAACAAAAATTAATCAGAATAGTAATGTTGACTACTAGTATTAGATTTTTAATATGTGCCTGGTACCATGCTAACTCCTTTTACATAAATTCTAACTATGATATTCACAACCATCCTGATAAAGGAAAATTTTTTATCTCAATTTTCTTATACGGAGACTGAGGCTTAAAATTATATAAAACGTAAGTAACAATATTTATTTTATTTGAGCCTAATGCTCTTGGAAAACAGTAAAAATTGAGAAATCGTTCTACTTTTGTGTTTCAGAAAATGGCTTACTTAGAAGGACCATCCTTTCTGGTATGACTTAGGTAAATCTCTCAGATGCCCCACCTTGTTTACTTGTATAATAAAGCCATACACAGACTCTCCAAATACCCATTTTTTGATTCACAAACGACAAGCTGAGCTATTTGTACCTACTGACATGTATAGGCAAAATTCCTGCTAACATGACTGGAACAAACTTTATTTAAGTTTCTTTCCTTCCCCCACATCCCTGAACTTTGACCTATCCTTACCTTGAGCCAGCATACAACACCTCCTACCATGCCTCACTAGAGAGTTGACTAGCCTCAGGGTAAAAACCTCTTTGATCACTTGTCAGATCATACATCTGCCACCTCCTTCCATTCACTCTGTTTCTTTCTCTCCTTGTTTATTCCACACTATACAAGAAAAGCCCTTTCCTGCTTAACCTTTGAGATACTTGCAGACCTCTTGGTGGGAGCCTTCTCCCTAGTGCAATAGTCCCTCTCCCCCAGTTGCAATAGTTTCTCTTACCTCATTTCAATAATTATTTGAAAATCTCTCCTTGCATACATCCAGATTTGTTTTATTTAATGTGTTATAGCTGTAATTAAACCATAAGCTTGTCTGAATCAAGATATCATATATAACACTGTGTAGAAAGCCTACACAGACGTCTCTCATCCCCCAAATCCAGTCCTTCCACAACACTCTGTGAATACATATTATGCATCTTAGTTGCTTCCTCTCTTCCTCATTGCGTGAGTTTTTCAGTGGCAGGATTTTGGCTTTGAATCTGCAGCAAGAGGAGAGAATCTGCCAAAATAAGTGTTTTCTGAAGGAATATGTAGTAAATACTACATAGATGTAAATGACTTCTATTGTAGGGAGGAAAAAAATATACTTTTTCTCTACTTTCCCAGGTTTCCCAGCTAAGGTCCTGCAAATCAGACCAAAAAAATATTTTAAAAAAACAGAGTTTATTAACACATGCGGCACTCATACACAGAAGAAACTCAAGTGATGAGTAATTCAAAGAGATGGTTAGAACTTGGATTGCTGTAGCATCTTAACATAGGACAATAAATTTGTAGAGAAGTGATAAGACAAAGGAAAATATCTTAGGATTCCAAGGGTGGCAAACTGTGGGAAGGTAAATAAATGGAGGGAAACACATAAAGTAACCTGCTTGCACAGGTCCATCTCAACACTGACTTCATCTTCTTCATGGCCATAAAACTTCCCCAGGAGAGAGGATTTATGGCAGTTCTTATTTTTCAAAAGTTTCTGCTGTTAGTCAGATACGGGAAGTTTTTGGGAAGGCTTCTTTTTGCATCTGTTGAATCTTAAATGTTCTCAGTTCAAAATAGTCTTTATGCCAAAGTGACAGGTTTTGGGGTGGGATATTTTAATCTCCTACACTCTGGTGAGAATGTCTTTCTTTGATTCTCACATTTTTATTCTTATAGTAAGAACCAGACCCAAGTGGTAAGTTTTTATTGTTGTCACAGTGATGCATAAGTCAGCCTTCAAAAATGCCCCTTGGATCCTGGCAAATTTAATCATGGATGCTAGATGGAGAGGGGCCCAGAAGTGTGCCAACATACTGCTGTTTCTGCATGCAAATCAAGAGACTGTTGTCACTGCTGTACTAGCAATCTGGACAGTCTAAAGAGATGTCTGTGATCCTGCACCTACTACTGGAGTTGGAAAATGCTGTTACCACTTACTGTGATCAAAGAGCCAGCTTTGGTGTTTCTTTTTTCTTATAGTCAGAATAGATTTATTCTGCTTACCTCTAGCTGAAGAACTCAACTAACTGAATTGTCCCAAAATTGACTCTAATGACCAGTGCTGTAGGGCTTTAGTGCCACTGCTCAGTGGACCAGGAGA
Organism: Tarsius wallacei; assembly: GCA_963574415.1. Lineage (NCBI taxonomy): Eukaryota > Metazoa > Chordata > Mammalia > Primates > Tarsiidae > Tarsius > Tarsius wallacei. The sequence continues at coordinate 22,102 of CAUYQG010185775.1, forward strand.
GGTGTGAGATGGACAGGGAGAACACAGAGCGTGGGGGGCATGATAGCTGAAGACAATGGCAAGGACTGTGTTCATCAGCAGTGAGTGGTAAGCATGACATTCAACAACTTGGAAAAGCCTATATTCACCCAAGTATACACTAGCATGGGAGGCCTGGTCACTAGGCAGGACAAGAGGCTTAGAGGCTAGTGAGGACCTAGCGGGCAGTTGGGGGCAAGTCATTTTTTGGTCTTTTTGCACATAGGGAATGAGTAAACCTTCTACCCTCAAACACCTTTTTGAATAGGGCTGGGAGATAAAGGATACATTTAAGAGAGAAGAAAAAAACCTAATAAAAATTAGAGAATTTGAACATCATCCAGTAGACCACCAGTATGGCAGAATAGGAGATAGAAGAGCTTTATTTATAATATTGGCTTTCAAGTTGGGAAAAGAAAATCTTCAGCATGGACCGAAGGCTCTGTTTCTTTGAAGAGGGGCAAGCACAAGTTGGGTTTTATGCCTCACAGGGTCCATTTTACACAGTAGAGTCATATATATTTCAGCAGGTTTGAGGGAAAAGCTATACATATTTATAAGAGGAGCTAAGTGGAAGGACAATGGATAAACATGTACGTAGTATACATTCATGTTCACTTTAGAGTGCGATTTTAGCATTAAGATGAGGTGAATCTGGTTCTTTCCATCAAAAGATGAATTATAGGACATAAAGGCAGTTTGTATGCAGTCTCTACAAGCTGATGAAACTGGCTTAAGGTTTACAATAGCGTATCAGAAAAGAATGTTTATAAGGTTGGTTCTCTGTCCAAACAGAGTTGCAGTAGTCTGGGTTGCAAATCAACCTGTTAACTCCTATTGTTAGGGATTTTAGAGCCATTGAAATTTAGAAATTTGCCATGCCATTTGGGCCTGAATCTTCCATCCACAGGTAACATTGTCTTCTTAACCTTTGAGTCCTTCTTAGCTGTTAAAGGGGTGTCTATTTTGGTCTGTCAGATCACATAACTTTGGTACTTTATCAAAAAGAAAGAATGTGCTGAACTTAAAGGAAGTAAGACAATTTTAGTCATATTTTAAACTCCACCTTCAATAAGCTGGAGTGAGATCTTCAGCACAAGAAAACAAAGGAACTCACAGTGTAAACACCTGAATATCAGTTTGGAAATTCTGATATCACCATGGCTATAACTCTGGTTAGTGCCACAAATGAGAAAGCACTTACTTGGAGGGCAAGTATTGAAGAAATGTGCAGAGGAAACATAGTCAGTTAAACAAAGAGGAGAGGAAAGACCATTCCAGGAAGATGAAGAAATAAGTGAAAAGTGTCTGAGAAAGGAGGGTGCAGGACTCATCTAGGAAATTGAAAACAGACAGTGCGGCCCAGAGGTAGAAAAGTCACTGTTGCGTTTGTGCCTATGAGTGTGTGGGGTAGAAACAGGGAGGAGCAGAGGGGCAGGGGATGCAGGAATATGTCTCAGGGAGCAGTTGTGAATAACCTTTATGTTTATAATTTTCCGTGATCAGGTATTTGATGTTTCCTCATTGCATTTTTCAAAAAGAACCAAAAATGTATTTATGCATTTAAATAGAGAAAATTTTTAGTTTTCCAGATTTGTAAATTTGCAGCTGATTTGATACTTCTTCTGTTTTTTTTCCAGAAATGTCCATAACTTTTAAATTTTCACATTCATGCTGAACTGAAGAAAATCAGGGTATGTCCTAAGGGTCTCTCTAAAACAGAAACCAGGGAATTGAGCTATAGTTGCTGTATCCTCTGTCCCTTAAGTGACCCCAAACATATGCCCAGGTAGAATTGAAATGAGTCTTGTTGGGGCACAGAATGGGTAGAACTGTATCTCAGAGGCTGCTCTCCTCATGTTCACTTGTGAATGGGATAAATGACTGCCAAATAACTTGAAAAAAACATTTTTCACTAGTCCCATGGTGACCCTCATAAATGCCAGGAAACTGCTGATTTTCTAATCTCCCATCACCTCTTGGGCCACCAGCAATTGCTTCTGATGTGTTTCTTTATGTCCCAAAAGTACTTCCTGACCAAGACCATCCAGCCATGGCCTTCCTTTGTCAGCCCTTTATCAACTTTCTGTGCATTGCATTGTGTTGGTGCCACAAAGCCTTCCAAGGTGCTTCTCTGAGAAAGACCAAATGGTAGACACTAAACTGTGGTACCACACCATGGAAGGATTCACATTCTCACATCAGGACTTTGACTTTATAACTGGAAGTACTTATTGAATCAAGTAAAGTTAATAAAAAGTGAGTCCAGGATTCACCCTCTCTGCCTTTCCCACCTCTACCCATACACACACACACACTCATACATGCACACACATACATACTCATGAACACACACATGTGCATCATATATATGCATACACACTCATGCAAACATGTACATACACATACCTATACATAGACACTCATATACCATGTATACACATGTACACATACATGTATACACTGGTAGAATGACTAGCATGGAGAGAGCTATCAAGACCAGGAACCCTTTTCCCTATAACTGACTACACTAGCATGGAGAGAGCTATTAAGACCAGGAGCCCTGTTCCCTACAAGTGACCACACTATAGAATAAAGAGAGGGTCAAGGTCAGGAATACTTTTCCCCATAACTGACCACATTTTAGGGGTCCTGTTAGCCAGGTTACTTCACAATAGTTTGTGCTTTTTACCAGGATTGGCAACAATTATCCCCATACACCAAATATGGGAGAGAAATCCAGAGAGACTAGCATAAAGAGTGGGGAGCAGAGGGATGGGAAGCAAAGGACCAGCCTCTAGCCCATTATGAGCTTTTTATAAATTGATGCTAGAAAGTTCAGTCACCGAAAGAAAGAAAAGGTAAATTAAAGGACAAATCAGAAGGTACTACAGAGAAATATGGGCAGCAAGTCATCAGCATGGAATAGGCAGCTAAGTGAACCCGAGAAAACAGCGCTAGACTGAGATCTTGGGAAGGACTTAGGTGAGGGACCTAGGTGTAAAGGACCCAAGCATTACCCAGGCAGGTCTTAAAGGAACCAGATGTTCCCAGAGGGCTTAGGGTGCAGATGACAGTTACTGTGGAAGAAAAAGGGCATTACCAGATATTGTAGTCAAACAGAAGAGGTCACAAGATCCTAGTTGGTCTGAATTAAGTTTGACATTATCTTCCCTGTGCTTTCTTCTATAGTGATTCCCTAAGCACAAAGCATTCCACTCACAATACACATCCACTTACTGCTCAGCCTTCCGTGCTCAATGGGGCCTCCACAGCTTTATGAAATTGAAAAGAATTGAGAATACCCCCAAGCTTAATGGTCTGCACTATAATTCCAGGATAAATGCCTGGAACAGCTGACAGTGTACAGTAGCATTTCAGCCTGGAAGGAAGAATTTTAACCAGTCAGAGCACAATGATACAATTCTCTATCCATTTTTCAAGTTACTAGCCAGTCCCATTTCAGAGCAAGAAGTACAGTAATAAATAGTGAGCCTAAACAGGTTTACCCAGTAAAACAGGTTTACTTTTAATAAATAAAAGTTGTCTGCTTCAAACCGTATCAGTGCAGGTTTGGAGTTAGTTGCGGCAGATTGTTTGTTTTCATAAAATATAAGACATGGTTTAGAAACTTGAAACTGCTGAAGCCAGCAGAGAATAACCATGGGTTAGTGTTGAAATTTATCTGGATTTAAATCCCAATTCTATCTTGTGTGATCTTGGGAAAATCATTTAATCTATTTGTTCTTCAGTGTATTGATATGTAAATATGTACAATAATCATACTTACGTCTCAGGATGTCTCTGCAAGGGAAAGCCCATACCCCTGGGTTGGAAACAAGCCATACTTGTAGTGAAAGCTCAAAGAATCTGGGTTTTGACGAAGAGGCATGTCTTTACAATCAGAAGTGGAATTTGAGGTAACAAGTCCTAAGGGTAAAGTGGACATCAGGGCTGGAATTTCTTTTGGCCATTAGAGAAGTCAGAGCAACAGGAAAATATCTCATGTATTAACTAGGGCTCTGTATGTGCAAGTGGGGCCATAATCTAGAGGGAAAGAGCACAGGGAGTATAGGTAATTCTGTGGGATCAAGGTTTACAGAGTGAGATCATCTATGGCCTGTGAGCCTGGTGTCAAAGGAGATAGGGTCAAAGGAGTTTTTTTATGATGACCCAGAGGGTTAGATTACTTTGTCCACTCTCCATTTTTGGTAACCTTCAGAATTTAAGAAAATTTTATGAAAACAACAGGCATCTCCTCTAAGCTAAGGGGTTTCCCAGTCTCTTGAGTCAGAACTCTGGAGACAAAGCAGTGTATTCAGGAAGCAAAGGGTGGTTGGGGACAGCCATCAAGCAGAGGGAAAGACCTCTCCCCACAAGTGGAAGGTAAGAACCATAAGGACAGACAGAGATCGTCACTCACTCCTTCTCTAGAGGTCTTCTGTCTAGGACTCAAATGTGGAGACTCTGGATTTTATTCACTGGAAAGCACTTAGAGCAGAAAAGTAGGGCATTTCTAATGAGGGCCTTCATCTGCAAATCACACTGCATGCCCCTGTTGAATCAACTCAGTTATTGTCCTTAAATTCTAGGATGTTCTTCAGAAAAACAAAACAAAATTAAAACAAAACCAACCCTCCACTCATAATAAAACTCTTCTGATATAGGAGTTGGGCTAGCCTCTTTTCTCCTTTCTGATGTTTTAGATCTCTGTATATGCTTCAGTTGAGAGACTGGCTAGGCAGTCCTCATACAGCAGTTTTGATAAGGGTGATTTAAAAACTCAGTCACATAACTTTGGTACTAAACTAGCATTTTCACAATTAGCCAGGTCAAGCAAAATCAACTTTATCTAGTTTTTTTTTTTTTAACACATGAGCATTCTGGAATCCTGAGTTTGCCAGGCAAACAAATAATGATTTCCAGCTCCAAATGAAAGATGCTATATTGCCCTAGTCTATTCCTCAGAAATGTCAAACTGTTTCATTTTCCTAATTTTCTTTCCATATTCTTTTCTCCTGGTCCTGGTAAGTTTGCTCATTGAATTGGAGGAGTCCCAGCTTCAGGGAACTCCTTGTCTGCCCAGGCCCTCTGCCCGTGGAAAATAAAGGTTAGGTCTTCTGTTTGTTTCATTAAAGGGTTTAAAATTATGGGAAAGTATTGAAAAGGATGAGGAACCATCAGCACTATCTATGGATTAAGGTGAGGTGTAAAAGCCGTGGATTTAGATCCTCAAATACATTGAGAAATTTTAGTACATATAATAGGAAGCCTCAGCTGAGATAAACTGGCTGATGAAGGAGTGAGAACAAGATGGAGATGAAAGGAGAAAAAAGAAAATAAGAATAAACCATAGAACATTCTGCTTTGGAAATGAAGTGGGATAAACGACACAACAGAAGCAAAGCCATTCTGACATATTTATCATCCTACAGCTAAAGTCTGGGAGGGGACAGCCTTTGGGGTGGTGGGAACATAGAAGAGGACTAGGAAGTGTTCACTCCTCAATGTCCAATAATTTCCCCAAAACTTATAGTTCATAAAGCTTTTGGCAGGCACTAAATCATCTGTAATGGAATGATACTGGGAATTATGGTCAAAAGATTCTGAAATTTGGAGTCCAAACTAACGTTAGTTTGCCACTCCTCCTGTGGGTGACTTGGTTATGAAAGCAGGTGAAATAAGCATTCTCCTTCTCTCATAGAAAAGAGGTTTAGAAACCAGCACTGTAGACAGAACCAGCACTGCAGAAATTCTTAAGTATCCATGTCTGGCTGTTGCCTTCACTGTGGGGACATTGGATACATTTACTATCCATGATCTTGACTGACCGTGATCTAGCTGCACTTCTTGTCCCTCCTGTCTGCTGGCCATGTTTATCCACCTGCTGTCCCTTTATGCCAGGTCTCCTCTCTACTCCTCTTGTTACACTCAGTCCTGGGGTTCTCTGACAGCCTTTGCCTAGACCTTGGGAGTGGGAACTTTGGCAGGTGTCCCACAGTCCGAAGAGTGAATAAAGGAATAGTCACAATGTATTGTCAAACTCTGAGCACCAGAATCAGACTGCCTGTGTTAAGTCCTAGTTCTAACACGTGGCACTCTGTGACTTAAATTCCTAGAACTACAATGTTATTATTTCAACATTGCAATAATAATGTGTTTCCTCATATTGTGCTATATATGATTAGCATTGTGCCTGGCACATATTAAATGACAATAATTATTCAGACTTTTATCATCCAGATTATTATTCATGACATGCTCCACTTCTTTTCCTGTTTAAACTAAACCACAAAAATTAAGGTCTCAGAAACACTTGCAGATGCCTTGTGGCCCATGATCCAGCTATATAACCTTCTGGCCAACCATATTTTCCCAGAAAAAGATTTTCTGAGGAACATACACACCTGTATCTGTTTGAATTTTTCTAGACAAGAGCCTGAAGGTACTTATCCCACTACAAACTACTCTGCTGCGGTCAGGGTAAATTCAGCTGTATTGATTCCCCAGTGAATCTATAATTGCAGCCTAGCAGATCGATCTCTATCACATAAGCAGGGTTTTGGAAGGCAGGTCTGCATATAATGTGCATACTTCCTCTGTTGCTGTCTGGAATGCCCACAAAAGTGTCTTCTGCTTCCTTCTGCCAAGGGAAGGTGGCCCAGAATGCTTGCTCTTTTGGAAATGAAAATTACTGGAAGATCTCTACACACAATACTAGAAAATGACTTGGTGCTGCTTTCTCTCCCCATCCGTAGCATAAGATGCAGACAAGTGAAAACATTAACAAATTGCAAGAAGATATAAGTCAATAAACAAAAATTACAATTTTAAATATTGTGAAGGATAATTATAAAGCAAAACTAAACAACTACCTTTGTGTCCTTTGGTCCCAGAGGGAAACTGTAAAATAGAGATGACAAGGCAGTCTTATTTTTTTTTTTCATATAAAATAAAAAAGGTCATTGAGAGAGGGAAGAAAAGAAAGTCTACTTAAACCTCAGCTATAGATTTAAAGAGGTAGATATTTTGAGTCAGCACAAGCAACACTCTTGCTAAGATGAAATACTTACCCATATGTTATTTATTGTGGTAATGTCCTATTTATTAGGACTCTTTTACAGCAAATAAAATGATCTCATACTACCTCAATCAGCATAAATGGGACTCACAATAAGAGAGGGGTCCTTTTGAAACTCAAGGGCAGGAATGCAGTACTGTAGACTTGCAATTTCTCTGTGTGTACCTTGTTTCTCTCCTTGTTTGCAGCCCAGGTTTCTTCTCTTCTAAACACATATATATATACTTTAAAGTAGTCCACACTTCTGGAATTTTACATATCAGTATTATCCAAATATAGACACACATCTCATTCAGCCCCAAATTTCAATACTTAGAGATAAGCTTCTGATTGTCCAAGCTTGATTATGAGGCCTAATCAACAGTACACCAGGGCAGGACTGGGGCATGGTAACATTGTACAAAATGCTTGCTGGGAAATTATTATTGTGAACTAGGGAGAAAGGGAAGAAGGATACAATTGAAGTGGTACCACTTTGCACGGGGAAGATGTTCCAATAGCTATCCACTATAACCTCACTAGAGAATTAAGACATTCATGTAGGGGCACTGTTCATACAATTTTCAGTTCAGTCAAGCAATTTATGAAGTCAAGGTTGATGAGGTCAAGAAAAAAATTTAGCAGACTTACAACACTTTAGGTTTATTTTATTCTAGCATGAGGAAGGTGAGTCTCAGGTAGGCATTCCAGCTTTCGGTGTTTAGGTCTTCAAGACATCTGGAGAAGTGACTTAGATATCTGAAAGCACTTACATAGGGAAGTACAATATGGTCAGGTCAACATCTCTATTGAGCTCTTTCTGTAGTTCTTGAAATATTTCAGTGGGAATCTCTCCTCCACCCCTGAGTTTTCAGCTCTCTAAATTATTATTTTTAATCCTTTGGGTATCAAGAACTATGATCATGAGATGTTCTAATTCTCTGCTTTCCTGCCCTGGGAAGCTGAGATGAACAACAGAATCAGCAATCTCATGACACAAGTAAATTCCAGAGGGAATGTCGCTATGCAGCTAGCCTACCTTCTTTTCATGAGGGCTTATCTTGGGCTTCCTTTAACTACCAAGAGAAAAGATACTTCCCAAGAAAAAAAAGTATCGTTGCGTCAGTGAAGCCCTCATCACATCTGACTATCACAGCTATCATTGCAGTAGGAGATAGTGCCTAGAGTTTCTTCAATCTTTCACCTCATAGTTTCACTCTGTAATGTTGTAAAAGAGTGGATTAGTTCTCACAGGGAATAGGACAATAGTTTTACATGTGAAGATTAACACATGCAATGGGGAAAAACCAAGAGGAGAGGGAAGAATACGGAGAAGGGTGAGTTTAAGGTACTATCCAAATCCCCAAATCTCCTGTCATTTATCAGAACATAAACAATTAATTTAGAAATATGTAAAAATTACCAATAAAATTTTATCAAACCACTTAAATTTTGGTATATGTGTTTTTCTTCCTTTTTTTCCTATATATAAATTTTTAAAAGCATACATACAGAAAAATGCACAAAGTGTAAGCATATAGTTCAATTAATTTTCATAAATAAAAACTGCCGTGCCTCTTTCAGTCATTTCCTGTTCAAAGGTAATCACTATTCTGCCTTCGAACACCATTGGATGGTTTTGTCTGTTACTAAAACTTATGCAGTATATATTCTCTTAGTTTGACTCCTTTTGCTCAAAATTATCCAGTTGTTCATATGCTTGCTGTGTGAAGTTCAAGAATTTGCAATTCTGTGTCAAATTGCATAGCATGAATATGATACAATATATGCATTCAAGCGATGATAAACATTTGTGTTGTTACCATTGTGAAATATTACAAATAATGGTGATAGACATGTAATACATACATTTATATTGGGACTATACTTAAGAGTAGAATTACTGTTCAGAATATATATGTAAACTGAGCTTTTAGTAGATGCTGACTGTATACCTAAGTGATTGTACTAAGATTCACTGCCAACAGACAACTATGAATGTTTTTATTGTCCTGCACTTCCCCATCAAATGTTATTGTTAGTGTTTAAAATCTGGTCATTCTAATATTATACAGTGATTTTTTATTTGTGTGTCTCATATCTAATGAGATAAACACCTTTTCAAATGTTTATTCAGCTTTTGACTATCTTAATTGTAATATGCCAGTGCAGACATTTTACTGTTTTCTATTGGGTTCTTATTATTTGAAGGAGCTCTCTGTACATAAAATATTTTGTTATCTACTAGCATTGCATATATTTTTTATATTGTGACTTGGCTTAATGGTATCTCTTAATAACATAAGTGTTTAATTTTAATGTAGTCCAATTTATCAATCACTGATTTGTATGTATTGATTTTTGTATGTCCTTTTAAATAACTTTTTCCTACCACAAGATTATTAGGATGTTTTTCTGTGTTATTGTGTAAAAGCTTTAATTTTTTTTACATTTAAATTTATAATCCACCTTTACTTAATTTTTGTGTGTGATGTGGATTAAGGGTAAAGACTAAATTTTATGTATCTATCTAGATGATTCATATTAATAAAAATATTATTTCTTCATTTCTCTGAAGTCCCCCTTGTCATAAATCAAGTGATCATCTATATGTGGATCAATTTCTGAGTCTTCTGTTCATTTTCAATTTTTTCTTCTTGGTACCAATAGCACATTAGCTTTATAAAAGTCTTGGTATTAAGTGAAACATTTTCTTCAATTTTGTTCTTCAGGCTTAATTTCCAAATATATGGAGACCTCAGTTGTCCTTTTGTTATTATTGTCTAGCTTCATTTCACTGTTGTTAGAGAACATATGAATGATTTTAATTATTTTGGATTTTCTCATGATCAATCATTAGTAAATATTTGTAAAAACTCACAATTGAAGATAATGCTTACTCTGGTACTGTCCGTATGGAAAAGTGCATGCATATCAATAAGTCAAGTTTGAAAGGGTTTTTTATATCCTTTTCTAGATACTTTTTTATATTTTGTCTTCCTTCTATATCAATTTCTGAGAGAGATTGTTAATATATTCTACAGTAATTGGAGATATGTTTATTAATGCTTTTATTATAGTTAAATTTTGCCTTATATAAACTGAGGATATATTATTATGTATACACATTAAGAATGATAAATTTGTCTTTGTAATTTGATTATCTTACCATTATGAGATATCTATCTTTAACTCTAGTAATACTTATTTTATTATCTACTTTTCATAACATTAGTATAGTTATGCCTGATATTTTTTAGTTTTTGCATTGCATATATTTTCTACCCAATTATTCTCAGTAATATTTGTTCTAACATTTAAGATTTATCTTGTTTGAGATTATATAGTCTTTAATTGTCTGCCATTTTTTTATTTTAATTAAAATGCCTAGTTTACTTAATTTGAATTAATATATGCTATATTAGATTTTAAATATATTATTATACGTCCTTTTAATTTGACTTATCTTGTCTACTATTTTTAGCACTCTTTTCTAGTACATTTTAATAATCAAGTATTTCTTTAAATATGTTTTATTTCCTTAGATTTTTTTTTGTTGTTGTTAAACAGGCTTTTATTATCTTGTTAGCAGTTAGCTTAAAGGGCACAATATCTTTTCTTTGATTTAGTTGAGCCTAATTAAACTTATTTATTTGACTACTTCCTAAACAATGGAAACATGGAATTATTTTTATATTTATAGTCCCTTATATTACAAGTTATTTTTGTCATATATTTTAATTCTACGTATCTTTTAAAAACCTGTAAGGCATTGCTATTATTATAATTTTATATTATTATTATTTATTGAGAATTACCAACAGATAAAACCATTTATTATTCATTTATTTCTATATTTCTATGCATTCTTCTGGGATTATTTTCCTTCTTTTCCTTCTTTTTTGATAATTTTTTATTATTACATTATTTATTATTGTATTATTATTATTATTATTGGTTTATTGCATTTGATAATTAAATACCTATTTCCTTAAGAGAATGACAAATATCTGTGACATGGTCAAAGAATGTAGGCGGTAAGAGTAAAACTTCACTCTCAATGTATAACAGACTACTCCAAGAGGAGTCAGAGACAAAATGATTATACTGTAACTATCAGTAAGCCTCAACCTCAAAACATCCTAATTTCCCTTTTCTACCTATCAGGCAAAAAAAAGCAACAAACTCCCCAGAAGCTCGTGAGATCTGAGACCATAGGTACGAAACTAAATAAGTATGAGACATAAACAGTCCTCTTAAGAAAAAATGGCTGTTTTACTGTGTCTAAGCTTTTAGGACCTCAGAAAGTCCTAATAAGATTTCCATTTGTGAGAGGTAGCACAGGAATTTGGGATTTTATATGCTCAAGAGAGTTCAAAAGTATTAGAGAGTGCCACTGAAATTAAAAGAGCCTTGAATATCATAAATGAGTAAACATTTCAAGAATCTGCTTGGCTTGTCAATAAAAGGTATCATAATAGATGTCATGGTGCACATTATGGAATAAATGACTTCCCCACTATTCCCCAACCTAAGGCAAAATAACACTATTCTAGGGAAAGTAGGTAAAGACCTCAAATTTTTATGTGTACACATATATACATATACATACCCATATACAGGTATAACATATATATATATCTCATATATATATTTCATATATATGTCTATATACACACATACACGCACACATACACACAAACAATATACAGAAAAAACTTTTTGGAAAATAGTTTAGTATATACAAATTGTTGTCCACAATTCTGGTATGCCAAAAATAATTTTTCTATACAAATATGAATATAATCTATATACATGTATATGTATGGAAATATGCAAATATGTATTCACACATATATACAACATATATACACACATTATATGTGTATATGTATAGACACACACACACACACACACACACACACACACACACCATGCATATTATTTCGCCAAAAGTTGTTCTGCCTATTGTATGGAACTTCTGTCAACAAAGCTGATTAGAGCCAGACAATTCTGAACTGTGCTTGTTTTATTAAGATAAAAAGGTGATTTAAACACAAAATCAAATGATTTCATGGTTCTTCATAGTTTCTATGTGGTTTTTAGATGTACTATTATCTTAAATACGAGTAAAGAGCCAATAGACTGTCAAAAGAACCATGTATTCCTCAATGACTAAGTATAGTCTCTTCCTAATTTAGGTTATAAAGACATTCTATTTCCAGACAGACTTCAGAAGCATTTCTATTACTGGATGTCCAAATAGTCCTTAATAACTCATTCTCCATCACAAATGCTGCAAGATGCTTTTTATAAGATGCCATTATGACTCCTCCTGAGTAGCTGAGCTAGTGCCAAGTAAGCCAGAGATGGGTTGTTCCCTCCTTTTCAGTTCTTTCAAAATATAGATTAGTGAGAAAATAACTATGGTAGTTCTTTCAAGTCACCAAATTTTGGAGTGATTTGTTATTCCCTACCAGATTACTGAACATTCTCCTATTTTCCTCGGTCCTACGTATGTTCTGACTTTCTGCACCCTCATCTGTTGACCCATGATAAGGTATAACAATACATCCCAGTGCATGTTTGAACTATTAAGCTATGTACAGCTTCACACTAAGTATTCCTGGGGAAGCCATAGCCCTGTTCTGTCCAGAGTCAGACATGAGGACAAGGCAAGAACTGAAGCAGACATTGGCCAGGTGAGCCAGGAACAAGTAGATCCGTCCTTGGAGAATAGAACAAGGTGAGAAGTTTAGAGCTAGGATGATTATTAGGTTTCCTTTTATAGTATATAGTGCATGTATGAGATTGGATGTGGGTGCTTAAAAAAGTTGGGCAGGGCTGGCCAAGAGCCAGAAACGATGGTGTTATTATGTTTGTGTTGACCTCAAGGCATGGCCTAGTTCTGAAGTATGGGGCATTCCTCTGCATAATTTCTCAACACTGACCTACATTTGTGCTTCATCAGCTGTTTAAAAAACTGCCAGTCTCTGAAGCAAACAATGTTGTTAACGGGGATTGGAGCCATTCAGACGCTTCAATGAAACTGAAGTTGTGCCTTTAAAAGCAATATACATTCCTTTCTGACAGCTTATTTGCTTAAAATCTTAATAATATTTCTTTATGGTGGACAGCAAATGGCGTATGTGACCTGTTGACTAATATTAACCTTGCATTGCATGGCATAACAATAAAATACTCTCCTGAAACTATAGGCAAATGAAAGGCAGGCTCGGTGCTTATTAGCCACCACATATGAATCATGAGTAAAAACAAGTATGAATACAATGGAAATTTTCTATAGAATTAAATTACAGAAAAAGAGTTAATCTTCCTTTGACAATTTTATACTGCTTGCAAGTATATGGTCTCATAACAGTCCTATATATTTGGGAAGCAATGACTTGAAATGTCATTTAACAAACTGCTGTGCTAAGCAATAAACAACTCCAAAAATATATTAAAGAAGATAAAGAGCAAAAAAAATGGAAGAAAGTTAATGATTCTTGTAATTTGATGGTCAGACATATACAATGTTGTCTTCAAAGTGTCCGCTGAAAGCTTTTACCTCCACATAAGAATTTGACTTTATTAGAAAATGATGTACAGTGAGAAGTATGAACCAGTGTCAACAAGTATGATCTCTCTGCCCCCCAAATATTGCCAAGAGTAAAGGTAGGAAATGAAACATAAAGGAAGAGGAAGAAACTGAGAAAGACACAGAAATAAATATAAAGAAAAGTAAGAGGAACAAGAGAGGAACTGCTAGATGTTATTCTTTTGAGAGGTGCAGTGTGGTGAAATGGAAAATGGTGAACATTTTTTCATTTACAGACATAGATTTGAATTTGATCTCTACCTTTATCAGGTAAATAACCTTGGAAAAGTCACTTTATCTTTCTAATCCTGATTTCTGTTACCTGTCCAACAGGATAATGATATCTTAGCATAGTTAGTGTGAGATGAGCACACAGAACAGTGCCTGACCTCAAAATGTGGGTTATATAAATGTTGACTTCTTTCTTTTGTTTCCCAATGTTTGTTTTCTTTAAACTTCAGACAGTAGAGGGGAAAAACAAACTAGCCAATATACCTCGTCTTTACAGGACTGATTCCTAAGTGAAGATATTTCCTAGGTCTCTAGTAGCACAAAATCTCTGCTATGGAAAGCCCTCCTTCTGAAAAGACTAAGGGTCTCTGAAAATGAAGATCGATCATTTTTTCATCTGATGATCAATGTAACTGCCAGAACAGTCCACACAATTCAACACTTGACCCATAAAATGAGATTGGTTTGGTTTCTTGAACAGCTCAGGATTTTGCCTAGTTTCTGTCTTAAACTGCACCATGTCAATGTAGTTTAAGAGTAGAGTATAGACAAAGATTTTCTGCTCCCAGGTACTAGACAAAGATCTAAGTCTCCCATCCCATATTGAAATACAATTCATTAAAAACTAATGTTTTTAATCAGCTGACTCATGTAAAAGGTTGTCTTTGATTGCAAATCAGACAGCAGGATAATTGCTACTAGGCCTCTCTGTGGTGGAGATTTGGTCCTATCTTCAAAGGGTACAGACTTCATCTCATCTCAAAGCCTGGAAGAACTACAGGTCTTTAAGTATTATGGAGAGTTCAATTCCACCATTACCTCTTCACTGAGACTGGAGTCAGAGAGGTTTCTCACACATTTTATGACTTTAGGGTTCTAATTCCTAAGTCAGACACAGCAAGCCTTAGCCCACATATAGCAACTTTTATTGCATTACTCTCTCCCAGTCAGGTTGAAAGTTCTTGAAGGCCAAGTCTCTAGTTTGTTGTTGTCTGTATTTGGTCCCTTTTATTAATATATATTATGTGTGTTGGTGAGTTTATCAAATCATTAAAGCCCCTAAGCAAATTATATTAGAGTGCCATTTTGTTGAGTAAATCCTAGACTTCCTGAACCTCTCAAGGAGCTGTTCAGATTGGATTTGCCAATAAGAAAAGAGTAGCCTTCATCAAAACCAGAAAAGTGGATTGTTCATTTTGAAGTGAAAAAGAAAGACAAAACAAGTGTATTCTGTTGATTTCAAACCAGAGTGGTGCAAAAAGCATATCTCATGTGGTTGGTCTGACATACATAGACATCATATTACAAGCATGACTTCAATCCTTGCTATGAGAAAGCCTAGGTTAGCTCTTCTAGAGATAAATAATTGGATGAGGTTGCTGAAGGTTTCTAGGATTCATACCCTGATTATTCATGGTATAAAAGCTATTTTCTTTTCATCATGTCCCTTTGACTCCTTACACCTTAACGGAGAAGGCAAGGATTAAATTGGAAAAGGACAATATGTACATTTTCTCTGCTATGTGAATAGTGACCAAACCTTCTAAGTAGTGAGAAAAAGAAAGAAATTCATTTTCCAGGAGTTAAAGGCTATAGTACTATGCATTAGACATGAAATGCCACAGGCAACATCAGTTCTTTCTCTGCTTCCCTAGATACACATTTTTCAAAGACCAGCAACCCTGAAAATAGGTTACACTGATGAATACTGTACTGACTTAGGGAATTAAAAAAAAACAAACAAACCTCAGACACAGCAATATTGGCCAGCTATAACAGGCAACTTTTAATACTGTGTATCCTTTTCATAGGTGTAATGCCTTGCTGAGCATAATATGTCCATGTCATTATGAGGTAACTATACAGAAAGAAAGAGGGGTGGCTTCGCAATTAAATATTACCAAGTTCATATAGTGACTCAGACATTTACTAACTCTGTTACTTCAGGCAAAGTACTTACCTCTGTAATATTAGGAAATATCAGCCACTCTGTAGCATAGCTAGGAAGATGAAATGAGACAATGTATGTCAAATAACTAGTGCAGAGCTTGGAGAGGTAGTTTATGCATACTTTTTGCCTTTCATATTGAAGATTTTCACTAGATGGATAAATATATTCTGTTCAAACTATAGATTGATGTGGTCTCAGGCTACAATGACAAAGATAATAACCATCTTAATAGATATGAGGTGATATCTCATTAAGACTTTGATCTGTATTTCTCCAAAGATGTGCAGAAAAGGGAACCCTTATATGTTGTTGGTGGGAATGTAAATTGGTACATCCATTATGAAAAACAGTGTATAGGGATTTCTCCAAAAAATTAAAAATAGAGTTACCATATTATACAGCAATCCCACTTCTGGGTATACATCCAAAGAAAATAAAATTGTTACCTTGAAGAGACATATATACTTCCAAGTTCATTGTAGCATTCGTTGTAGTATCCAAGATTGAAAACAGCATAAGTGTCCATTGATAGATAAGTAGATAAAGAAAATACAGTATGCATATTCACTATAGTATAGTAGTCAGTCTTAAAGAATAAGAAAATCTTGTCATTCGTGACAACATAGATGAACCTGGGGGACATTATGTTAAGCCAGACACAGAATGACAAATACTGCATGAACTCACATATATGTGGAATGTAAAAAAAGTCAAACTCATAGAAACAGAGTTGAAAGGTGGTTATCAGGGGATAGGGAGTGATGTTGGTCAAAGGGTACATACTGTTAGTTATAGGTTGTAGAGATCTAACGTACAGCATGGTGACTATAGTTAATGTGTTGTATACTTGAAATTTACTAAGAGAGTAGCTCTTAAGTATTCTCATCACATATGCAAAAAAGGTAACTATGTGCAGTGATGAAAATGTTAATGAGCTCAATTGTGGAAATGAAAGCATGATGTATATGTATGCCAAAACATCACATTGTACACTTTGAATATACACAATTTTTATTTGTCAATTATAATTTAGTGAAGCTAAAAAAAGAAAACATATTAAAGATATCTAGATAGAAGAAGAGTAATTAATACCAGATGATGGTGTGGGAGAAAAACAATGTAGCTGGATGTTGCTGCCTTCTATAAACTGAATCAATTCAATAAGCAACTTTAATAAAAGGAAAAGGGATGTTTCTCTTCTTTTCTCCCCACAGAGAAAAAGTCTTGGAGAATCTGTTTTCAAGGAAGGAAGGAGAGGATATCTGGTTGGAAACAGAAGAGATGGAAGAAAAGAGACAAAAATACAGGGGAAAACAAATTTGAGTTTGAGTCCCAGGAATGTGGCACCAGAATGTGGCACTTGCTCATTCAGAAAGGCCTGATGTTGCAGACAGCATGTTGTGTCGGGTCTGACATGTGCAGACCTCATACCACATGCATGACTTCAACCCTTGCCTACTGAAAATCCAGAATTTCATATCCAAGTGTCTTCACAAGGCTCATCCTTCCTTTTCTGGGGTTTTGAGGACATCTGCATGAAAGCACAGACTCTGCCTCCTGCAGCTTTATTACCATCTGAAGTCATAGGATATCGGTAGCCATAGCAACACCTTCCGTATTGCTAACCTGGGGTTATAAACTCTCAGGTAGGAAATAGAAGACAGATACATATTGAACCAAAGAAAAAAAAATCCAAGGAAAAATGACTTCAAAAGTAACTGCCTCTCAACTCCGGACCCTACTAGATTATAAATCAGCAGCAAGGGAAAAGAGAGAGAGAACTGTGCTTATCAAGCATCTCTTGGGTTTAAGAACCCGATATTGTGCTAGAGGTTTGCCTAGATTTTTAATGTAGTTCCTAAAATAATCAAATGAGGAAAGTATGATTAATAATTCTTGTTATTTATGCACAAATAGAGGTAAGAAGTTGTTAGGTGATCTGCTCAATTCTATAGTCTGTCTCGCAAATAGGAATTTGAACCAGTTCCATCAAATACTGTCTGCACCATAAAAGTCTTCAGATCATGAACATTTTCCCTATGACATTTTATTTCATTAACTGCTATTTCTCTATTCTGCAGTGGAACCCCCTTCAGTGAACTCTTTGTCCCTACTTGCTCCTCTTTCAGGATACTAGTCTAGAAAATGCAAGCTTCATGGACATTTTGACCCAATGTCCCAGAGGAAATGCAAGGCCTTAATTTTGTTCTGCAATGAATATTTAAAGACATCTTCATTCAACAAGCACATTTAAAAAAATCATTTCATCCCTTATACATGAGGAAAAGAGATGAAGATTCAGAGGTTAAGACACAAGTTAAAATCGAGATACCAGAGTTAAAATTTTGTCTGCTTTTGGCTCAAACTTGGTAAGAGATGATGTTCTACAGGGAAGTAAGAAAGAAAACAAAACAAAAATAAACAAATGGAATGGGGGTTTGTAGTGACTACCCCCTTCTCTTCTCTCTATTGATTATCAGATGAGTGGATTTAAGTATCTGGAGACTGCTTGAATGAAATTGTGTTCTATAAGGGACTATAAGACATAAGAATCTTTTTCTTTGTGTTGCTTTGTATTTCCTTAAATGCTTACAATCATTATGTATTACTTTTATAATTGTAGAAAAAGTTGTATTTTGAAAGAACAAAATGTTAAATTTTGAATAAGATAAAACATGGTAGACACATGTGCATAAACACTTATGCACAGAAATGTTCTGCAAATCAGCCTCACAATTGGTTTCAGACAAATAGACAGCAGGAAGGGCTTGACTGGTATTCTCAATTAGTTATTCCTGAAATCCTATCAACACTGGACACAGATGTGGTTTAGTTTCAGGACATGTGGAGATGATGGCTGACTCTAGAACTTGGTAGTTCAAATTTTTTTTCACATATCGGGCCTTCTATGGGGCAGCTGAGGTTTATCAGTTTATCTCTTTATAACATCTGTTCCTATGCAGGAAAAAGCTCAGGACTAATGGTACCTCTACCACTAGGGCCCTTGGGAACTCCAATCAGGACATTATTTGCAATATGTAGGTGACAATCTGAAACTCTAATAGAGAAAGAAAAAGATATGTTCCAACATACATTGCCTCCATTTACCATAGTTGTGCTGCTTTATGCTCTGAAGTCAAATTGTCATAATACTAAACATGTTTCCCTATCATCATGAAACAAGGACATGTGGCATCTATGATACCTTGTCTGTACTCCAGCCTTTCTGCTTAAGGGAATGTGACTGAACAGCAACAAGGAAAATGGGCAATATTTCATGAGAAGTAATGAGGAAATATGGTCAGCGATTCTCAGTTCTGTTTAGTGTCAACAACTGTGTCTAACTTTGAAACTCTAACTTCATAATTTTTTACCATATCTCCTTCCACTCTCTTCTATTTTTATCCTGCCTCATTATATTGGGAATGAGTTTATTTAAAAATTAAAGTCATAAGGCCAGGCATGGTGGCTCATGCCTAAAATCTAAGCACCTTGGGAGGCCAAGGTGGGAGGATCATTTGAGGCCAGGAGTTCAAGATCATCCTGGGAAACATAGAGAGAACCTATCTCTGGAGGAAAAAAAGTTTTATGCATTGATTTAAAAAGATTCTGAACCCATTGCACATTGACCTCCATTGGCTTTGTAGGCCCCTCCGTATTTTCTCTCAGGTTTCTGGAGCCTTAACTCTTCCTCAAACTAACAGAACCCCATAGTGTTTGCACATAGCATTGGCCCTGTGGAACTGGAACAGTAGCCTAGAAACTGTAATGTTGTGCCCAGTTTTTCTGATCATCATCTTCTCTGCGCCCATCCATGTCTTATTCTACTGTCTCTCCTTACTGAGTATGAGTATGAATACCAGATTTACTTAAGTAAACACCCTTCAGTGAATTTGTCCATACTTTAATATTAAGAAAGAGTCTTGGAAGGAACTATTCTTAGGTCAAAGACCCAGAGCTGGGATCTAGTCGCAACGGTAAGACAAGGACACCAGGGAGAGACAAAGTGTAGATTAGAAATCAGAGGAAAAAATACAGATGCTTGGGCTAGTATCACACAGTGGGAACTCTGGGGACAACATTCAGAGGACAATTGGTGTGCACAGCAATGGCAGTTTCCAAAAATAATCTGCAATCCCTTTGGCCCCCAGGCAGAATAACATAGAAACAGTCATGTTTCCCTCGTGGAACTTGTGCTGTTACCAATTTATGGTATCTCAGCTTCTAATTCACCCTTCTAGCTTGCTCTGTGAAAATAAATCTGGGACTTTTACATGCTTTTTCTCTGCTACCAAGCATAATGCTACATTTTGATGGTAGAGGATTCTTGAGAGACATTTAATAGGAAAGAAAAGAACTTTGCTTCCTGCTTCCAGTATGTTCTTTGTACAGGCTCCTGTGGAGTATGTGGCTTCTCCAAGTCAAGCTCCTGCAGCACACAGGACTTACCCAGCAGTGCCTGCACTTTCTCTAGCACGTGGATGCTGCAGTACACAGCAGCCAGCAACACCTGGTGGCCAACAGCTTCCTACAACACCTCCTCAAGTGGTTTTGTAACAGAGTACCTCTGATGAGACACCTCCCTGCGAACAGTTTACTGGAAAGTTCTGAAATCCAGCAAGTCATTTGGATGTGTCAACACAGAGATATCTCCGCCTTTCAGTGAACGATGGCTATGCCTTCCCAACAAAGGAAGAAATATGATATTTTTATTCTTTGCCATCATTCCTTTTAACACAAAAGTCAGGTACATGAGCTCAGTCTTATTATTTAATTCAAAATTTAAATGAATGGAAATATATTAAAAATTAATGCAATTTTTCTGTCTCAGAATCAAGACATGGCATTTTGTTTCGGGGAAAAATGAATTTGTGTAAGAGAATAGAATTATAGAACATCTGAGCTGAAGAGAAATTGTGAAATCATTTATTCCAATGACTTTACTTTGTAATGAGAAACTAGAATGAAGTAACTTGCATAAAAGGGCACATAATGGAGGAGGTCAAGGACTTTAAACTCATCACAGTGCTCTTTGGGCAGTTATTTAAATCCCCTAGGTATTTCTCATATGCATCCAGGATTAAGAGCCATAGGCCTAGGTGGAAAAGTCAAATCATATGCAAGTGCAAAAAGGAGGGGATATTCAAAGAATTTCCACTTATCCCATTGACTTCAAGCCTAGTTTTCAACCACTTCTGACTTTTTGAAAAATATAATCCACCTTTCTTGAACTTCACAGACTAGATCCTCTCTTGGAATAAGACTATAGTGATGGCAATAAACAGTATTCTTTGACAACTACCCTGGCATCAAAATTACTGACACTCTAACCCTCAAACGTCTCCTTCCTTTTGGCTCCCAAAGTGACCCCTTAACCCTTGAGCAGCCATGACACCCATGCTCCCCATCACAAGGGAAAATATCTTCTTTCCCTGGGTCAGTGTAAGTCTTCTAATGATCTCTTTCTTGCTCATACCTGTAACTTATGTATAGCTTCCTAGTTCAAGCATATTTGTATTTTCCTAGCAGATCTTGATTCTACTTCAGTAATCTTCATCCTAATTTGGGAGATATGAGTTTTTTGGCTAAATTCATTTATTTGGAAATTCATTCCCTAGTTCTAAAACACAGCTTATCATCTTATTCTATGTCCCATGCAACACTGATTCAGATTTTTAGATTTTTAACTTTAGTAAAATTTAAAAGGTAATTTTGGATTAACCTATGGTGGTCAGTATTTTACCAGGTCAAGTCAAGATATTGAGAAAGAAACACTATTTAATATTATCATCTCATAAAAGGAAAAGTATTTTTGAACTCCAGAATACAGAAAGGATGAGCTATTTCAAAGAAGAGCACTCTTTTAAATTAATAAATTTTATTTTATAAAAAGTATCTACAATTTTTTTCCTCATTTTTAGGCAAATCAATACAGATGTCTCTGTGAACTAGTGTTTGGGAGGCACTGCTATATATTTTTAGGAATCCATGGGGAATTTGGTTAGAAGATTACATAATCCACTTCCTTCTGCTTTCCAGACAGGTTAGTTGAGGGTCTCCTGCTAACAAAAGAATTAGAAAGAATCCAGTCAGTGTTAAGGATGATCAGGACTTCTCAATTTATTAAAACATGTTTTAATTTAATTCTTTGGATGTAAGAAACAAGTTATCTTCATTTTTTTTTCTGAAAAGAGGATCTTGATTTTAAGTAAACATGTAAAGTAAAAATAAAATTGACCTGGAAATCATAAGCTCTGTTTACTTCATGGGTTCTCACTCATGATCTTTGTACTAAAAAAATACATAAACTCAAAGAGAAATATTGAGCATGAAAATAAAAATAAAATATGTTTACTTGAAATGTTTGTTATGGAGAGAGTCCAGATTTCAGAAGAACTTGGTTTTTAGAATAAAAAATACAGTGTGATTCTAAGGCAAAAGGAAGTTATAAATAGTCTGATCATTGTAAAAAAACAGAAGTTGCCTCTTATAATTATTATATCTATCAGAATTGTTATATATCTACAGATATCAGCATTGCAAAAGTCAGAAATACAGTTTTTTTTTAAAAAAATTGGGGAATCAGAAATTTATAGGAAAGGGAGTCAAGACAGTATTTGTTTGAGAAAATAGTAATAGATAGGTGTTCTTGGATTTTAAGGTTTATCCCTAAGTGCAAAGTTTATATTTTTAGGATACACTAAATAATAAACATACTTATTCATATGGAGAAGGGGCAGGTGTCAGTCTTGTATTTTCATCTTTCTCTTCCAGATCTCCCTAAATGTGAATTAAATTCTTCAGACTTTCTTACTCCAAATTCCTGAAAAAACATAGAAGGACCAGATTCACTCCTCCATATCAAGTCACCAACCATTATCTAGTCTTCATTTTACTGACCTTACATGAAGTGCTCATCTGTGGTACAAATAGCTGTGAGGAGTGGAGTACATGGGTCACATAGTAGAAAGAAAGGCCACTGAATGACTGAAGGAAAGGGGTGTGATCAGGAAAGTAGCATAAATACCATAGTTTGGTATGATGGTCTTAGTGCTTGTGGCCAGCTGTTGGCTTAAGCTCATCTAGTCTTCAACTATCCATAGGGTTCAATTATACCCTTAAGCAAACAGAAACTCTATTAACCTACCCTGCCAGCCTGCCTGGGTATATCTGGAGTTCCATGGGGGTAATAGTGAAGGAGATGAGCCCGGGAAAGTCTAGCTTTAATACACACAGTAGGACTGAAGTAGATTTACCTGACATATAATATCAGAAAGACTTTTACCTGCTCAATTTCCTTAAAGCAATTTTGATTTATCTGGGTAAATCAATGTAGTGGTTGGTAATTCTTGAAATAAAGACACACAAAAAAACTCAATAAATGAGATTTTCAAAGAATATGTACATTGGAAGGTAATGCTAATGATGTGATATCTGTACATTAATGTGTCATTGATTACTGAAAAATTACTTTTATGCTTTTCCAATTAAAATCATATTTATTCTATGTGATATCGCAGCAAAATCTTCCTCTTATAAATGTTAAAACTAGTTGCCATAAAATCCCATCAGTGAAATCTGTGTGAACTCTTCCCTTTAAAATTTTAGAAGTTTGAAGTGACAACTAAGGCATTTTATGGGTTTCTGTAGGTATTGAAGAAAGAAAATTGCTGTCATGCTACCCATAATATAATGAAAGTCATGGCCCACAGTGTTACTGTAATGGAAGGAAATGTGATATGGTTACATGTATACGTGTGTGTGTGTGTGTGTGTGTGTGTGTGTGTGTGTGTGTTCATATATATATGATTGAGATTGACAGTGAGGAAAGCCGAGTTTCAGCCTCAGTGTGTTTCTGGATAGTGTAAACTTGGACAAGACACCTACATCTCTGAGTTTCCATTTTACAAGCACTGGAAACAGAAGCAGCAAACAAAGAAGCAGTCCTCTTTCATATTGAATACACTGTATGAAGAATATTCTTACATTCTCTGAAAGGGGAGAAAATGAATAAAGCACAGAAAATAGACAAAGAATGAAAAAAATTATCAAATAGTCAAACAGGATAATAGAATAATGAAAGAGGAACAAAAGCTAAAAGAAAGAAAGAAAGAAAGAAAGAAAGAGAACAAGAAGAACTGACTCTTCATAGGTATGTGACTTTTCCCAGATGGGATGATTTACAAGATGCCATACTGATTTCATGACTTAGCTTTATATAATTGTAAAAGGAAAAGATTTCATTTTGCTTGCTTTAAACTGCCAGACACCAACTGTGCCTCTGCAGTACTGAGATGCTAATAAACCTAAAATGCTTTCATGACATAAATATGCATATGCTCATGGATATCTTTCAATACCTCATGCAATCTCATTCATTAATAAAATATCAAAACTGTAAATTCTGTAATTACTCAGTTTGCTTAACTGAAAAATGTTTTTGCCATAGAGGCACTACACGGACCTGGACATCAGGTGGACTCTGTGGGCAACTCCCAAGCTCATCCTGACCAAAGCTCAACCCTTGCTCCAGCTGTGCCTGGCATAGATAGTAAAGCAAGATCAGTAGAGTCACATGGCTGTGCCTCCTAGGGCTTTGGGGACTTTTGTGCCATATGGAAAGTCCTCCCCACTGCTCCTAGTGCCTGGGGCAGGTGAGCAAACTATGCATCAGCAGCAACACTGAGACAGCAATTTGGCACTTGCAGGCAGATCTGGCTCAGTCTTCAGCCAACAACATCTGCCCTGCTGTTTAGTTTTATGGGGGTTACCACCTTCTTTTTAAAATACCTAACACTCTCCTTATATAGCAACATGGTAGAATGGAATGGGAGCTCATTTAGGAAAGTGACTAGGTTCAAACCTCAATCACTCATGAGCTGGTGCACTATGAACTTTTATCTCTGAACCTTTGTTTCCATAAAGTGGGGGTAATAATTATAAATGTTCAATTTGCCTTTCAGAATTTTTGTAGCCACAAAAGCTTTTCCTGAGGGCAAAATACGAGCAAAAACTCCAAACAAGCATAGGAAACAGACTTAAAATACACGCTTTTTTCCAAAAGGTTTAGACAGAATTAATAATCTGGCCATGGTGAATACTAGGAATATTAACATAATGTTTATGCATGATGTTTTTTCTCTGTCTCCACTTTTTCATTCCAGTGCTTCTTTTAGTTTCTTCAAATCTCATTTACTCTTTTGGAACTTCTAATGTCTTAAGGTCTATTTCAGTTATGGTTGTGTGTGAACCGTACAGAAGGCTTCCATCACCTACCCAGCACCATCGTCATAATAATAATAATAGCTGAACTTGATTGAAATCTACTCTCTGTCTGCCATTGTAGTAAATGTTAATATAATGGCTATTTAATCTTATTATCATTCCCAGAAGTCTTGTAGTATCAACCAAATTTACAAATTTACATATGAGGAAATTTACCCATAATCACGATTATGATTATGCCATATCGTGACATCATCCCCAGAACTCTCTTCATTTCTCCCTTCCTGTTTACTACTATTCTTTATCTACATAGTTCCCAGACTCTCCACTCTGTATTTCAGCTCTAGAACATTTTCTTCATTCCTTTGGGTTTGGGTAACATCCACAGACTTCTTTTGGCTTCTTGGCTATTGGATTTTCCTTCAGGTATTAACTCCATTCTTCCCCCTGATTTCTAGAATCCACCCAGTCTTTGATAGAAAAATTATCTATTTCACATCGGAAATCATGGAGCCTTCTGTCCCTTCAATGAGCTTCAACCTCATTGTCTAACTACCATTTCTTGGGGACTTAGTGTATACCAGGCAGTTTGCTGAGAGCACTTAAACCTATATCATTTCATTCAAACATTATAACAGCAATTAGACATTGCTGGCTTCATTAACAAGTTACCATTTTTAAATTTGTAAAATCTTTTTGAAATACAAATTCTTTTTTTTTTGGTTTTTCCTTTTTTATTTTTATTTTTATTTATTTTGAAGATGTGGGGTACAATTCAGGATTAGGTATACAAGTGGCCATTGTACGGGTAAAGTTTGGGAGCAAGTTACTATTATTTTACTGGTGCTCCTTAACTCTAATGTAGCCAGAAAATGATAGGACAAGAATCTCAGTTAAGATCCATTTGACACAAAATTCTGCTTGGGTTCATTCTGGATTCAAACTAGAATTGAAGCCAGCCACAAAGTTGATCCTATTTGTTGAAGGTATACCTTTTTCAATTAATACTTTCATACTAATCTCTCTACCTATACATATTAAAATCCTAAAATTTGCAGCTATAAAAAGTACCTAACAAAAGAGCAACCATTCCCTAATATTCTGCAATATGAATGATGTCCCCTTGAGTTGTCCAGTATTTCTGTGTTGCAGACCTGAGTGTGTAAGCAGTATGTAATAAGTGACACATAATAATAGAGTGCTCTACTAGTAACTATTAGAAATAAAGAAAAAAATTATATGAAAATATTGTATTTGGGGACTTCACAAAGTAAGATAGTCATCTTTCCTCATAGATGAAAGGAACTATTCGCTATTGATCATGCTGCTATGTACCCTGATAATTCTCCATTACCCACTGGTTGAGACCACCAACATTTCTACCATAATAACCAAGTAAGGGTAATATTTAATTTATAAAGTATTTTAATCTGGGATGAATTCAATGGATTTAAGATACTGCCAAGGTCAATAATTCTACCTTTGAAATGTGAATGTTAAAAATTTGCCAAAAACATTAAAACCATATATTGAAGATGATCAACAAACCTCAGGAGGAAGAAATGTGAACTAAACTGTACTCAGAAATATCCTAGTCAAGGTGCTCAAAACCAGTGATAAAGGGAAAATTTTAAGATCAACCAGAGGAAAAAAAGGCACTTGTATACAGAGGAACAGACATAAGGATTACTGCAGATGTTTTGTCAGAAAATAATGCTAGCTGTGGACCATAATCTTTAAAGTGCTACAAGGAAAAAAAATGAACCTAGAATTTTATACTCGGTGAAGATGTCTTAAAAACAAAGGTGACTGCATCCACTGATAGACCTTGAACAATTGCTGTTGCTCTTTTGGTTTGCACTAGGATGCAAAAGAAAGAAATCTCTATGATTTCTGCTTATCTTTGTGGTAACCCAGATTAAATTGGATAATACACCTGTAGAAAAATAAAATAAAATAAAATAAATAAAGACAAAGGTGACTATTACATATCTATTAGAATGACTAAAATCCAAAATATTGAAAATACCAATTTTAGGCAAAAACGTGGAGAGACAGGGACTCTCATTTATTGCTGGTGGGAAATGCAAAAATGGTACAGAGTCTTTGGAAGAAAGTTTACTAGTCTTTTTACAAGGCTAAATATAGTCTTGTAATATGATCCTTAATCATGCTTCTAGGCTTTTACCCAACTGATTTGAAAAGTGAAGTTTATAAAAAACTTTATGAAAATGTTTATAATAGCTTTTTATTTTTATATTTCTAAAAACTGAAAACAACCAAGATGTCCTTCAATAGGTGAATGAATAAACAGTGTTACATTCTTATACATAACATGATTCAGTGATAAACAGAAATAAGTTTTCAACCCAATTAGAGACATAAACAAATCTTAAATGAATATTGCTAAGTAAAAGAAACCAGTCTGAAAAGGCTATATACTGTCTGATTCAATTTATATGATATTCTGCATGAAGTTCAATTACAGAGATGGCAAATAACCAGATATTTGGGGGAGGGGTTGAATAGGTGAAAGGTGATTTTTACAGCAGTAAAACCATTCTGTATAATACTATAGTGGTTTATATATGACAATATGTGTTTGTCAAAACCCACAGAACTTTACAACAAAAAATAAATTTTAATGTATGTAAGTGAAATGTTAATATTTTAAAAATCAACATTTCCAAATGAAATTTTATTTTTCATTTCTAATGGAATTAACAAGGAAGAAATGTCTCTTGAGGGATTATTTTTAAAAATTTCTATGTCAAGCACTGCCTAAGAATTTGGCTTTGGCATAAAGTGTCTTCTCTTTATGAGCTAATTAAAAACTTACTTTGTTTTTTGCATAGAGGAGAGAGTAAAAATATATGCAGACTGTTAAATGTGCTCCTGTCAACTAATGGTGATTAGTTATAGGAAGAATGAGGGAATATTATATCTGATCTTACACCTGGATGCTAAAGCCTTGTTAAGGTGCTTTTGCCCTTCTACTTACCATCCAGCAAATTAGGCCCTGCTGGCTTCAGATTTTCTTTTAGTTTCTTAGTGGGCCATTTGCAGTTACAAAGATCAAATTTAAATGAAACAGTCTCAAAGTAGTAACCAAACCTTCAGTTTAAACATGAGAGCTACTTAAAAATTGCTATTGTGAATAGTGTGGCAATGAACATGGGACCAACCCTACTACCCATCGAAAGTAAATTGGATAAAGAAAATGTGATACATATACACAATGGAATACTACACAGCTATAAATAAGGACAAACTCATGAACTTCTCAGCAAACTGAATGAAATTAGAGACAATCATTCTTAGCAATCTATCACAGAAACAAAGAACCGAATACCACATGTTCTCACTCATAAGTGAGACCTGAACATTACTTACAATAGTGTAAGGAACAGATCAGCAGTCATGGGATGCTGCCAGAGGAGGGAAGAAGGGTGGGAGCACATAACAACATAAAGTGTACCTGATCCTAAAGCAGGGGAAATGGGGACCAGTTGGAGGTCCAAACTTCACCTGTACCTAGATTACTTATGTACCTAATCCTGACTTGTAACCCCATATCTTTAAAATAAAATAAAAGTATTAAAAAATTGAATTTGGACTTTATTGTTGCTCCTTCATATTTCTAAATAAATATGTGATAGAAAGAATTCTAAGATGGTCCCCCACTTCTCAGCCCTTGTTGTATATATTTTGTGTAATCTTCTCCCCTTGAGTGGGCATGATTAGTGAATGTGATCGTACCATTCCTGATTTGGTTACTAATAGGCTGGGTTGACTTTGAGTTCATGTAAGGAGGAAGATAATCCTAGGTGGGCCTGGCTTAATCAGGTGATTCCTTTAGCAGTAGGTAGAATCTCAGGGGAAAAAACCAAACAAACTGCCCTGCTTGCTTCAAACATGAAGCAACTATCATGTTGTGAAAAGAGGGGGCATATGGTAAAAGCCTAAGGGCAGTCTCTAGGCACCAAGAGGAGGCCCTATTAGAGAGCTAGCAAGAAATAGAAACCCAAGTCACATAAGTACAATTAAATTCTGGAAATATAATAAATAGAGGTCTTAACGAGTCACTTTCCTGTGCATTTCATAATTCATATGAATATTACATCCAAGCCTGGATTCAGTTCAAAATCTTCTTACTCCCAGAAGCTATTATTGATTCTTCCAATTCAAATGCTATCTCCTCCATCTGAACCCCCAAAGCAATTATCTTTTCTTTCATTATTAAAACAAAGAGGTATAGCTAAATTAATTTGGATAAAGCTACTTGGACTTAAGTTCAAATGCCAATTTTTCCATCATGTTAAACTGACACAATTTACTAGTTTCTTTTAGCCTACTTTACAGTGTGTAGGAGAATGAAGTGAGATAATATATATGCAATATTAGAGCCATGTTGCTTTAGTCAACTCAGGGTGCTATAACAAAATATCATAAACTGTGTGGCTTATAAACATCAGAAATTTGTTTCTCACAGATTTGAAGGCTGGGAAGTCCAAGACCAAAGTGTGGGAAATATTCAGTGCCTGATGAGGACAAATTTCTTGGCTCGTAGGTGGTTGTTTTCTCTCTACAACCTCACATAGGTAGAAGGAAGGAGGGAGATTTCTGGGGTCTTCTTTATAAGGACACTGATCCTATTAATGAGGACTTGCCTTCATGACATAATCTCCTATCAAAGGCACTACCTCCTAATATCTATGCAAATAAGGGGTTAGAATGTCAACATATGAATTTCTGGGTGGGGGCACAACCATTCAGTTTATAGCACATGACATTTAACATGTCAAATACATGTTAGCTGTTATTATTTCTCCAAAGTGGATTTTAAATGCCTATGGGCATGATAGTATCTTCCATTTCTTCTGTTTCTGTTACAGCATGTAGCAAATTGTTGAACCTAAATGGTCCTCAATATGAATAAAATAATGACTGAGCATAAGTGTATCACTCTCTGATTGCAGATGTTATTAATTATCACACAATTAGTGACTTAATACAATGCAAATTTTTAATCCTACAGTTCTGAAAGTTAGAAGTCCAAAATGGATCACACATATTTAAAAATCAAGGTGTTGGCAATGTTGTATCCTTCTGAAGATTCCAGAAGAGAATCTATTCTCTTGCCTTTTCAGCTTCTAGAAGTGGCTCATATTTATGGGCTCATGATCCCTTCATCATCAAAACTATAACGGCTAATTGAGTGCTTCTCAAGTTGTGTCATTAACCCTTATGCCTCCTCCTTCCATGTTTAAGGAACTTTTTGATCACATAACGCCCACTGGAAAAGCCAAGATAATATGAGGGGCAGATGATAGGCAACTTTAATTTCATCTGCAACCTTAATTCTCCCTCACCAGGTAACAACATATCCATAGGTTCCAAAGATTACACTGTGGACAACTTTGGGACCATTATTTTGTCTGCCCCAATGAATAGTGACTTTCTAATGAGATATGGTGGCTTTAGCACACCCAAAACAAGAGAAAGCTTAAGAAGGCCGCTCCTGAAGATGGGAATGCCAAAGACTCAGAAAAGTAGGTGAATTGGGTAGTATCATGTGTGGAGCTTGCTCAGGGGTTAGTGAGGGTATTGACCAGAGATGAAGCTGGAGTGACAAATGAAGGTCAGAGCATGTTCAGGTGGCAAGTTGTCATCAAATGTTATTGCAGAATAATCAGATCTATAAAATATATACAATGTTGGTATTTTAAGAAATCTGTAAGTGGCATGTAGGCAAAAAGTGTTAAAATACTCTCATGGTAAGAAAGGAGGAGACACTAACTTAGGATGATAATAGTGAAAAGGAGACAAGATAAAAAAAGATAAAAGCTTTTTTACTGAAGAATCAGCTGACATTAGTGACACTCTCTCCATGCTTGTTTATATAATGTACTACCAAGCAAAATAATGGAGATTCCAGGATAAGTCACTGAAGTCAGAAGCTGGGGGATTGGAAGGCTGGAGCACTGTACAGATAGTAACCCAGCTGAGGTTGTAGCATTCAGGACTGTTCTTGGTTCCTGCCACATCACACCTTCAAAATCTCATGCCAGAGACAATTATGCATTTCTTTGCTTAAATGTTTGAAGTGGGCCATTGTCTTGCTAGACTCTGGTGTGGCTATGTGCTCTTTGAGCTATGGCTGTCACCATGCTTCCTGGCTTTGGCCCCCTCCCCCACCTTGGGGAGGTAAATCTTCTCTCTCCCTTCTCTTTCTCTAATTTACTTTTAAATAAACTTTTCTTTCTTAACCTTTTTGTGCGTTGCAATTCTTTGCATTACTCAGATCTCTGTGTTACTAGTGCTGTGCCTCCCCTCTTCTCTCCATCTCTCCATCCACCCTCACCCTATCCATACCCTAACATTCTTGAAGGTCCCACAGAGATATCCAAGATTTCTCTCTCTCTCTTTCTTATTTCTTAACTGGTGACCCTCTGTGGACTATGTTGGAACCTGGTGGCAACTGGAAGCTCTGACTGAGGGCACCAGGGAAAGACATCCAACCACTGTGGCCCATCAGGATGAGGAACTAAGGATAACTGTTTACTTTCTTCTAGCCAAGATTTCTGAGTTTCCCCATGGACTGAGCTGGATCTCGGAGAACAACTGATGGTCTCTGTCTAGGGCTACTCTCTAGGGAGGCAAGAAGGTCCCCAAAGGAAAGTTTGAACCGCAAGCGCCTGCATGGGTGGGAGACAAAGTGCTTGGTTTCTTTGCTCTTTTCCTCTCTGGTTGGTGAAGTAACTCCATGGAGGACCTTGCGACTCCAACATTTGCATGACACGCCTTTCTGTGCCTCTGGTGAGTCATCCCTCATTTATAATATGTGCATTCTTGGACACCCCTGGTTCGAATGACTTCTGGGTCTCTCGGGCTGTTCCCAGTCCCATCTTGGAAGATACCTCATAGTGTTCTGAATGCTGAAAGTCCTGGTACCAGGTCTTCCAAGACATGGTGGAGCATAGTGTCCTGTGAGCTCCAATGGGCACAGGGACAGGAAGACGCTCTCTCCCTGGCGACTCACATCCTTTGTACTGATTCCTTTGAACCTGTTGGGGATGTCCAGCAGAGAATCTGGATGGGTAAGGCCCAGAAACAAATCCATGAAAACAAGAGCCCATCCCAATTGTATCCGTGTTTCCTTTTGCAGGAATCATGGGAAACTCTCAATCAGTTGTAAAGAAAAATATGCCACTGGCATGCCTTTCAAAACACCTTAAAGTTTTAGAACTCAGTGAGGATATTAACTCAAAGCATTTAATATTTTACTGCAACACTGCTTGGCCACAATATAAGCTGGGGAATGACAAAACCTGACCAGAAAGTGGCTCCCTAGCTCCTAACACCCTTCTGCAGCTTGATTTGAACTTAAAAGGAAATAACAAATACCTTGAAACCCCACATATTCAGGCCTTTTATAAGTTAGCTCGCCACCCAGATATTCGTTCTTCCTATCACATCTTTCTTTGTGTTGGCTCCCCAGACCCCACTGCCAATAGGTTCCTCAGAAGATACCGACCCTGCTAATTTAGCCGTCCCTCCCTTGAAAGATTTTTTCACCTTCTTCACACTCTTCTATTCCTTCTACAACTCCAATTCCTGCTTTCCCTCTAACAACTCAAATGTTAACCCAGCTGGTTTAACTTCTCCTGTCTCTCTTGTAATCTGATTTTACTACTCCACCCTCTGTCAGTTTCTCTTCCTTCTTGTCCTCCATCTTTACCTGTGGAGGAGGGGTAGGCATCTACAGCTGTGACGCCTAGCCCTGGCCCCCGATCTCTCTTCTCTCTTACCTTCGAAAAGGAACCGGCGCCAAAGACCATGTCACCTGATCCCAGTCTCCAGCCTTCTTGCACCCCTTCCCCCCACTGCCTAATAACCCCCTGGTGGCAGCCCTACTAGCTGCAACAAGTCACCCCCCTCACCTATAGTTGGGAAACCCATTCAGGTTTCCACATGGTTTAACAGGTCTCTTCTCGGGGAGGTGGGGTGGGGGTAGGGGGGTGGCTGGGTCAAAAGGATATTAAAGTTCTTGTTTGTTGTTTTTTTAATAATAAATCTCTCTCAAGTTACATCTAAACTGGAATTATATCAACCTTCCTTCCCAAACAAAAGTAAAGGGATCATATAAATTAATCCTGTTAACTAGCTACAAAAAGGTCAACTGTAATTTTAATCTAATTTTCCAACCAAACTTGCAAGTGCTCTAGTAAAATTTTACTTCCAACTTTACCATGTGTTAACACATTAGTGCTAAATAACACCATTGTTTGTTAAAGGTAAAGCTTTAAATGCTAAACACCCTGCCTTACATGATAAGGTTAAGTCACTTTTACTAAGCCTAGTACTTCTTCTGCTGGACAGATAAAATTCTGGATACTCTGTGTGAGCACAATGAGGATGGGAACTGATTACTTTCACGTGATTGTCCACACCTTGCAACTAAAACCACAATTTAGTACATAAATGTTTTTTTAACAACTTTGCCTGTTCATAATTATAAATAAATAGGCACAGATAATTTCACATCCATGTGGTCTGTTTACTCCAAAGTGTTTTACATCAAACTGTTACAAACAGAAATAATCAAAATGTCTTATGTGTAGACTATTAAAAAGAACTTTTGAGTTTTTTTCTAGCTGAGACACTAGAATAACAATGGGGTGCCAACATGGAGGGTTGCAGAACCGGAGGGCCAAAGAGGCATCCCAAATGGCAGTCACCATTAGTGACAAAACTCCAACTGCGCATCAGACACCTGGTAAGAACAAACCTGCTAAGGGGATGGTGTCTATTGCTTAAGGGTACAGCCTGTGGGGGCACTGAAAGCATAGTTGCCCCCCCAAAAGGCCTTAACCTCCTGAACCTTGTCCACTGTGCAGGCCAGAAAGCCATTGAGAAGCAGGTGCACTCTTTTCTGAAGAGAAGAGAGAACACTTGGCTCACAAATGGTGGCCACTTATGGAGGCCTGCAAATCTGCTACTGCCTGGCATTGGCTCACCATCACCCCAACAATCCCCTAGGTAATTAGGGTGCTGGAACCCAAATTAATTTCTTAATTTAACACAGGTGCCAGCCTTTTGGTCCTGGTCATCCATGTTGAAATCATATAGCCTTATCCAAAAGAATTTTCTCTTTTAAACAACAGAGGGGGGAAGAAAGAGACAAAATTCAATTAGCCCTCCCCCACT
>CAUYQG010185777.1:0-16838 GCA_963574415.1 Tarsius wallacei
GCTCATCACAGCCTCCATCTCCTGGGCTCAAGCCGTCCTTCCGCCTCGGCCTCACAAAGTGCTGCTCGGCTTCCCTCTTGTCCTGAGAATGTTTCCAAGGTTCTAGCGGCTTCTTCTCACAGAGCGAGAACTGGGCCAGAGGCTCCTGGCTCGGGGCTGTGTCTTCGTGTTCGGATGACTTCCTCATATTCAGTGTTTGATTAATTACCGTATTTCGTTTCTCAAGCCCTTGACTCGGTCATGGAGAGGAAGAGGGCTGTGTGGGGCAGGGCACGTCCCCTCTCCCTGCGGCTTCCCGTCCCAACACCTGTCCGTTTTTTTTAAAGGGAAACTCCTGCATGTCATAAATAAGTATAATGCTATTCACATTATTCAGGCAAAGAAATGTGACTTTTCCTCTTAACTCCTCAAGCAGTGTTTGTTTTTTGTTTTTTACAGCTTAAACTTTAAAAATGCAGTGTCAGCCGTCAGGGGGAGGGGAAGAAAGAGAAAAGAAACCCAGTGAATGCAGGAACCCGATTCGGGGGTGCTTGGTCTCTGTCGGGATATCTGTGTGAAGGCTCCTTGGAGATTTGTGTGCGATGGCTTCTAGGGCTTGGCGTGGGCCCCTGTGAAGGTGACAGGGAAGTAAAAGTCCCTTGTGTATTTTCCCGGGACCACCTTTGGGTTCCTTCTAAGCCACATCTTAAGGCCTCTCGGATTCAAAGGAATTTTAAAAGACATTTAAAGGTAAAATACTGTGATTTCTATACACAATTTTTTGATCAAATATGTGCCATGACAGAGCTGTAATTTTTATGTTTTGTGTGTGTGAGTGTGTGCGTGTTTTATTTTTATTTTATTATTATTATTTTTTTAGAAAGCAGGGTTCATTGAGAGGACAGAAAGGCTCCCACAGCAGGAGGGGACCCGAAGGGGTTGCCCTGTGTGCATGTTTTAGAATGCTTAAGGCACGTGGGATGACCCGTTTCTCGTGCATGTGTGCCTGTTAAAAACACTCACGAAGACGTGTCTTGAAAGTGGCAGGGAGGAGGCAGCATCCACGCCTACTTCTGGGGTTGGCCAGCTGTCGGTGCAAGGAGTCCCTGCCTCTCCCTCGCCCCTTCTTCTTGGTGACTGCTGTTCATTTAGCACGTGACTGGGCGCCAGGTTGCTGTGTGGGCCCGCGTGGGAATTATTGCAGCAGTCCTGAGAGGTGGGTGCTGTTGCTGTCGGCATCTTCCAGTAGGAAAACTGAAGGGCGGAGAGGCTGAGTACCTCAGCTGGGGAGACAGCGTCTAGGTCCCGAGGCGGGCATTTGAGCCAGGGCCGCCTGACTCCAGAGCCCGGGATGCGGCCCCTGTGCTCCCTGTCCCCACCACTGTGTAGTGTAGACTGTGACACGTGGCTCATTTTTGCCTTTTAAAATGACTTGTGAGATATAGGTCTCTGACTTTTGTTTGTCTCTGTGATTTATTTAGGAATAGGGTTTTGGTCAGGCCTTGAGTATAACCTATTCCTTGAAGGATGACGCAACTTTTGGTCTGCTTGAGCGTGTGGTTTCCAGGAATGGATGTGAAAAGTGGGAGCCACCTCTATTTTCATTTTTTAGGTGTTGTTTATGTGAGGCTTTTCAAAGCGCTTTTTGCTTGCCTGACTGTATTTTAGCTTTGAATGGCCGTTAGGTTGGTCAGATAAGGAGTTTTGCTATATTGGTTACTTTGACATTTTTGTTTGTTCTAACATCTGGGGTGGTTTGAGGTGGGTCTTCATTGACTCCCATTTTTCTTGAGAAGGGGAACGTTTGGGATGACATCTTGTGGTAATTTTGGGTTGTATCCTGGACATTGTGACTGTCATGTGGTGGAGACTCTGAATTCTGTTATATTCCTCTGACAAGTGTTGATTTTGCTTGTTTGTTTTAGCAAACAAGCAGTTGGACTTTAACTGCAAACGCCGTGTCTTGGGTGGCAGCTGGGGTCTCTGTTTGTTCTCGTAGCCCTAATGGGGCTGCTTGGGGAGGACCTCACGCATGCATGGCTCAGGAGTCGGACGGGGGTTTGGGGGGTGTAGATGCAGAACCTGGCGCTCCCTCTCCCTGTCCTTTTCCCTTCTGGGGCTCCCCCTTCGTGTCGCACGACTGGAGTCAGCCACACTCCGTCTTCTGTTTCTTCAAGCCAGCAAGACCGTGGGTACCTTGAGTTTTCGGTGCCCTGCGGGATGGGTGCAAGGCCGTGGGGCGCCAGCTCCCGCCCAGTGCAGCACCTTCCTGCGAGGCTTGGCCCCACCTGGCGTCCTCTCCAGGCCCTCAGAAGTTGCTTCCTTCTGTTTTGTTTTGTTTTGTTTTGTTTTTGAGTTGGAGTCTCACTCTGTCGCCCAGACTGGAGTGCAGTGGCTGTTCCCGGCCACCGCAGCCTCGACCTGCTGATCTCCGGCGATCCTTCCGCTTCAGCCTTTCAAGTAGCTGGAACTACAGGCACGAGCTACCACGCCTGGCTAATTTTTTGATTTATTGTAGAGATGAGGTCTCGCCAAGTTGCCCGGGCAGGACTCGAACCCGTGGTCTCAGGCAATCCACTCACCTCAGCCTCCCAAGGCGCGGGATTACAGGCTGAGTCACCGAGCCCGGCTGCTTCGTTTTGTTTTGGTCTAAAGTTTGAGGTTCATATCTGCGGGAGGGCCAGTCTGACAGGGGCCTCTTCCGTCATACCCAAAGTGGAGCTGGCAGGGTGGATGCCACCGTCCCCAATGTAAAGATGGACGAGTGAAGGCGTGGAGGGGTCCACGCTCTGGTGAGGGTGTCAGGCCTGAAGCTGGCCCCTCTCTCTTCTCTGTCGCCACCCACTGCGTCTCTGTTGTGCACTTGGCTCCTGCTTCGAGGATGTGAGAATGTGCCAGGCCCTCCTGCTGGACGGTTCCCAGAAGCCCCCAGAGGTGTTGTGGGTGGGTGGGGCTGTGCGGGGCAGTGGGTGTCCCTGATGGAGGCCACCGGTCTTTACTTTGCTCCCTGCCGCCTGATCTTGAGCCTTTAGTTCACGAGTTGTGACATGTCTGGGGTGGCGGGGGCAGGGTGAACCTTTGGGAAGTGTCTGTGCCAATAGGACGGGTCCTCGGGGACACAGTCGCTGTGTTATCTGTCCCCTCTTCCCACGGGGCTGGCCTTGGCTCTATCCGGCCAGTGTTGTCATACAGCTCTATGTTTAGGGCACGGCAGCGTCTGCGGGCCCGGGGTCCTGGCAGGTGGCAGTCCGGCGTCTCCCCAGGTTCCTGGTCACCCCCTCCTTCCCTCGTGGGACATGCCATCCTAGCCCCCTGGTGCAGCATCTTGGAGGCTCCTGGAGCCTCCTTGCCTCCCGCTGGGCTCTGGGAAGGAAGGCCGGCCCGGCTCGGCTCCCGGTGTTGGCCTGTCTTGTCCTTCCCTATGAGCAGGCCGCGGTGTGGGCTGCCTGAGTGAGCGGTGCAGCCTCATGGCCCACTGCT
This sequence comes from Tarsius wallacei, assembly GCA_963574415.1. Lineage (NCBI taxonomy): Eukaryota > Metazoa > Chordata > Mammalia > Primates > Tarsiidae > Tarsius > Tarsius wallacei. The sequence goes on from CAUYQG010185777.1 coordinate 3,460, forward strand.
GGTGGCAGTGCCCACTGTGGGGGAATGCTTAGTGATTGGGAAGACACCGCGGAGTACTTCGTAATCATAGTAACAGTAATAGTAACAGTAAGCTCAACCGGCTGCCGACGGCACTCTTGCTGTTGTGAAGTGTCTGATGGTATAGTAGTCGCAGGTTGGGCGTGGTAGCTCAAGTCTGTGATTCCAGCACTTTGGGAGGCTGAGGCAAGAGGATGACCTGAGCCCAGGGGTTCAAGACCAGCCCGGGCAACTTGGCAAGACCTCGTCTCTACAATAAAAATGAAAGAATTAAAATAAGTTCCGGCTACTTGGAAGGCTTAGGCAGAAGGATCGCTGGAGCCCAGCAGGTCGACGCTGGGGTGGCCATGAATGTGCCACTGCACTCCGGCCTGGGCGACAGAGTGAGACTCCAACTCAAAAAAAAAAAAGCAGTTGTAGACCAGGCATGGTGCTCACGTCGTAATCCCAGCCTTTGTTAGGCCGAGGAGGGAGGATGACTTGAGCTTAGGCGCTTGAAACCAGCCTGGGCAGCAAAGTGAGACTTTGTCTCTACAAAAAAAAAAAAAAGAATTAGCAGGGTGTGGTGTGCACACCTGTAGTCCCAGCGACTCAGGAGGCTGAGGCAGGAGGATCACTTGAGCCCAGGAGTTAGAGGCTGCTGTGTGCCGCGACTGTGCCTGGAAAGAGACTCTGTCTGAAAAAATACGAGTAATAACGATGCTCTTGGGAGGTGCGTAATAAAAACAGTGACAGCGGCAGCCGACGCATACGCACTTTATGCCGGGCGTGGCTCAAAGCCCTTCCCGCGTCAGCTCTGAGTCCTCGTAGCACTCTGTGGAGCAGAGGCTGGGGCCGTGCCCCTCGGACAGGAGAGGAGACTGCCGGGAGGAGCCTGGCCGGGGCCTGAGTCTCGGCCCTCGCGCAAGCCGTGCCCTTGGCCTGCCCGTGAGACTGCTGCTGTGTCCACACGTAACCTGTGGGCAGGGACCCTGCCGCTCTTGCGCCTATTTGGACTTGGGGAGGCCAGGAACTCGAGGACTGCGAGTGGCCAGCTGCCAGAGGAAACTCCACCTCGTTGGCCGGTGTCGGATGTAGTGGGGGGCTGAGCGGGGGGAGAGGGGTCTCTGCCGATGTAGACACGGTTGCAGGAGGGCCAGTGCCCGTGTCCCTCTTCTGACTGCATTCAATTGGGTGGCATTGTTGTCTGGGTGGTCGAGACCAAAGCCTTGCTGTGCTGGGCCTGGGGCTTCTTCCCAGCGATGGGTGATGACCGGCCCAGCGGAAGCTGGCCTCGGCCCTGGCAATTTCCTGACCCTTTTAAGGCTCGGGGTGGATTTCGGCCTTATCTCCTTTCCGAGTGAAGTGCGTTTTATCTCAGTGCATTTTAGCTCCAGCGCAGCTGTCCCCAGGAAATGCCTGGCCTGTTTCCCATGCCATCCCTCGGCCGGGACTGACCTAGGCTGAGCTTCCAACCTGAGGACGCAAGATGTAGAAAAGCACCCGTGTGCTGTGGTGGCCGGAGGGGAAGTCCCCCGGGGGGACGCGTCTGCAGTCTCAGGCGCAGGCAGACAGCGTCTTGGGGACACCCAGGCAGGGCGCAGGAGGCCAGCACGCACAGCAGCGAGGACCCGGAGGGTCCCGTAGATGAGTTTCCAAATGAAACATAAAAAGTCCTGAGAGCAATGCGGATAAACTAAGACCGCGGGGCTTCTAGAAAGTGAGAGGTGTGCGGCCTGGCCCCAGGGATGTAGGTCGCCTCGTCTGTGTCCTGCTGAGGCCCTGGGCCTCCACCGGGGCAGCCGCGTGTTGAGGAAGCTTCCTGGACTCAGCTCTGGACTGGCCGCCCGGACGGAGGGAGAGAGGAGGGCGGGGGAGGCTCGCCAAGGGTGGGCTTGGGGCTGGAGGCAGAGCAGTCTGTAGGCCGCCCTCTTCCCCAGGGTGCTCTGGGTGTTGCTGGGCGTGAGGGGAGGGGATGGCAGGGTCGGGGTAGCGCTCCGCAGCTGACTCCGGCAGGCTCCAGCCCTCCCTTGGGATTCAGCCATCCTTCTTCCCCTCCCCGCCTCTCCGTCTTTCCTCCCCCCCCCCCCCTTTCTCATCCTCCTTCCCTCAGGCCCGGGTTTCCTCTTGTGGAAGGTTTGGATGCTCACAGCCCTGGCATCCCACCCCATGCCTGCCCCTCCCTCTGGTGACTCCCCGGCTACTTTTCTCCGCCCACCCTGCCCACGGGGGCCTGAGTAGGCCTAGCCCCTTCTGGTGCAGGAGGCTGTTCGGGGGGCGGCTTGGCGTGTTGGAGGGCCCCAAGGAGCCGGTGCTGGGTCCACAGGAGGAGGGAGAAGTGGGCAGGAAGCGAGGCTGGCCGGGCGTGCTAGGCCTCTGTGAGCATGGCCTCCCTGCGTGTTGGGGCCACAGGAGCTGCCCCCGCAGGAGGCGGCCCTGTCTGGGGGCCCCGGCCGTGGCTGCAGGGCCTGTGCCCGAGCGAGGTTTCGGTACCTTGGCAGTCTGTCTGTTGGGATTGCGGATCCAGATGTGGCCCGTCCTCCCTGCCCTCGAGCCGGGGGCCACGCCCACCTGGTCTGCTCATTGCTCGTTGCTGTTCCTCCCTCTGGCTCCAGACGCAGGTGTCAGCTCAGGAGTGGACCCAGCAGGGACTTGCTCTCCCCTCGTTTTGTGCATCTCAGCCACCGCTGGACTGAGAGCGGCCTGCCACACCTTCCTCTCCACATGACAAGTGAAGAGTGGAGCTCTGGGCCGACACACTGTCCCACCTCTGGCCCTCGTGTCCACATCCCATGAACGTGCCGTCAGAGTGGCCGTCGTCCTCCTCACCGCCCTCCCTTTCCCTGCCCCATAATCACTGTCCTGGCTGGCACCAGGCGCTCAGTGTCCAGGAAGGACTAGATGCGTCCTCTGAGATGTATTTTGCCGTGTCAGGAACACCCCAAAGTCGGCGGCTTAGAGCGACGGCCTGTTTCTTGTGGGTCTGTGGGTGGCTGGGCTTGGCAGGGCGGTTCTTCCGCTGGCGGTGGGGCTGGAAGGCTCCTGATGGCTCCCTGCACACAGCAGGTGCTGACTGTGGGTGGGGCTTCCGTGTTCCCCAGGTGGTCTCTCTGTGTCCTGTTGTTCCATGGTGTGGTAGGAGCAGGACCCCCAGAGGGTAAGAGTGGACACTGCCCAGCTTTTAGGGAATGGAACAGTGTCACTCAGCCACATTCTATGCTGTGGGAAAGTTACCAGGCCAGGGGAGGGGGCCTCCAGCCCTGGGGGAGGGTGGGGATGCCACCCTTAGGGGAGGGGCAGTGCTTCAGCCCTGGGGGAGGGGAGGGAGGTGGACTCCAGCCCTGGGGAGGGGAGGGAGACTCCAGCCCTGTGGGGGAGGGAGGTGGACTCCAACCTGGGGTTGGGGGCGTGGGGATGGGCCCTCACCCTTAGAGAAGGGCAGGGGGACTCCAGCCCTGGGGAGGGAGGGGTCTCTGCCCCTTGGAGGGAGACGTACATCCCCGTGGTGCAAGGGGTGACAGGTAGTTTTGCCAGCAGATGACCCAGTAGTTGTGGCAGCAGGAGTCCACTTCAGCCCTGCACGCTGGCTCCCTGAATGCCTGCTGTGTCCCAGGAGGGCGTACAGTGGGGAGGAGGAGAGGCCTCTTTCTGAGACGTCCTCCCGTGGTGCGAGAGGCTGGTCTCCTTCCAGGAAGCTGGGAGGGCGTGCTCTGGGCCCTTGCCTCCCCAGGGGCATTGTCCGGGCCCTAGCAAGGTGGAACTTGCGTTTTGCTGGGACGCGTGAATCCTGTCAGTTACAGATTTGTAAAGCTCCTATACTGAGGATTTTGCCTCCTGACGCTCACAATCTTTGTTAATATTATGATGCTCTTTTTTGAGTTGGAGTCTCACTCTGTCTCCCAGACTGGAGTGCAGTGGCCACTCCCGGCCACCGCAGCCTCGACCTGCTGGGCTCTGGCGATCCTTCCGCCTCAGCCTTCCGAGTAGCCGGAACTACAGGCGCGCGCTACCACACCCGGCTAGTTTTTTGATTTATTGTAGAGATGAGGTCTCACCAAGTTGCCCCGGTGGGTCTGGAAGCTGCAGGCTCAGGCAATCCACTCATCTCAGCCTCCCAAGGCGCGGGATGACAGGCTGAGCCACCGAGCCCGGCTTATGATGCTCTTTAAGATATCCTGTATACGGGTAGATTTCATGTGTCTCTTCTGTCTTCTTTCCTCAACTACATCATTCGTTCCCTGGGCCGAGATGCATACTTACGTCTCAAAGTGTGCCTTACATGGGCTCAGTTCGTACCTGGACTGCCTTGCGTGTTTTCAGCTATGAGAAGCATGCGTTTGTGTCTGTGTCCTGTGTGTCTCTGTGTGTGTTTCTCTGCGTGTCTGTGTTTTTCTGTGTGTCTCGGTGTTTTTGTGTTTCTCTGTGTGTTTCTGTGTCTCTCTGTGTGTGTGTCTGTGTGTCTTTGTGTGTGTTCATGCGTGCGCACATATCAGAGCCCACCTCAGGGTTGCCCTTGCTTTGTGAAGCTGCTGTCATCTGGCAGACAAGAGGTGTGTTTCTGACATTCTCGTGGAGCAGGTGGGGGAGTTGGTTTCTGAGGGTGGGTCATGGTTTGCTTTCACTTTTTTCCAGGAAATCAGGACTTAGGCCCAGAAGGAGCGGTGGAGCTCTTGGAAATCGTCTCCTCTGGGAGTTTATTGGGGAGAGGAGGTGCCCTGCCCTCTTCTGTGGGCTCTGTGAGCCGCCAGTGGGCACTTGAGTGGATGATGCTGGGGGTTCTTTAGGCTTCCGAATTCAGCCGTTTCGGCAGTGCTTTTACTGTATGAGAAAAGACAGTGGAGATTGTCTAGGCATCACACGTTTCAAGTAGAGTAAGACAGTGGAACTTCCATGGAAAGTTCTGATGTGGGAGTGGCCCCTCTGGTGTAGCCTGGCTCGTTGGTGGGGGGGTCACGGGACGATGCGTGGGAAGTGACTTTCACCGCGAGAGCAGCATGGACGAGGTGGGGAGTGGCGGGAAGCCACGTGACCTGACAGCCGCGGGTTGCGAGCCTCGTGTGTGCTGCATGCGGGGTCAGGACTCCACAGCCGGGCCGTGGGGAGCCACTGAGGCATCCAGAGTGTGAGAGGGACGTGGCGTGAGGGGCGTTGAGATGGCTTCCTCCGGAACGTGTGAGCTGGACTCTGCTTCTGCCTCTGTCTCCGAGACATCTGAATACCGGGAGGAACGGCCGCAGACTCCGCTCGGGGAGGCCTGGGCGCCTCTCTCAGGGTTGGTGTTCTTTTTTGGAGGATGTGGTTTCCTTATGTTCATCCCTTCCGCCAGCTCTTTCCCCAAGCCATCCCTGGGAACACAGGTCTCCACTCGGCAAGATGCAGACATGCCCTGCCCAGCCTTCCGCACGTGTGTGTGTATCTGTGTGTGTGTCTGTGTGTGTGTGTCCTGTGTCTCTCTGCATGAGTGTGTTTCTGTGTGTCTCTGGGTTTCTCTGTTTCTGTGCATGTGTATCTGTGTATTTCTGTGTGTGTGTGTGTGTTTCTGTGTGTGTGTGTGAGAGAGAGAGAGATAACCGTGGTGATCTTAGGGTTCTGATGTTTTTAGTGTCCATCATTGACATGTGCGCTAATTGCACCACTCATCAGATTGTATAGTTTTTTTTTAAGTCATTGTTAAGTTTGGTGCCGTATCAGATTTTTGAAAATGGCTTTGTTTAGTCAGGCATTGTGTGTGTTTCTCTGAGCAGCCGTCCTCTGGTGGGGGTATATTCTCCCCAGCTGAGAATGGTCTTGACGAGCGCTTTCAGCATCACGTGGATGACCGTTGAGCGCATTCTGCATGGTGTCGTCCACTGTTCCTCCCTCCACGTTCATTTTCCGGACACCACCAGCAAAGCCCTGTGAAACAGTGAGACCCTTTACCTTCAGCGGCATCCTTGAAGGGCTGCCTTCTGTTATTTGTTCTAGCAGATTTCCGAGGTGACTGCCAGAATTCCCCAAATATTCCAAAAATAGAATGACCCTCATCATGTTGACTGGGACTCCTCCCATTTCCTCGCTGGGTCTGTCTGCTTCAAACTTCTCACTCTCTCTGTCTCCTTGTTCTGTTAATCTTTGAAAGTGATTATAATAAATCATCCTGATGGGAAGCCAAGGAGGAGGGCAGGGAGGTGGCTGGAATAGGAATCAGGGGACCTCAGATGTTGTCTTCTCTCCAGAGTGAGCTTGCAAGCTGCTGGGTGTGTCTGGGCTTCCGTGTCCTCCAAACAGAGCTGGACTGGCAGACTCTTTCCGTGAAGGGAACGGTGATAAATATTTGGCCTTTGTGGGCTATGTGGTCTCTGTCACAGTGACTCAACTCTGCAAGAGCTTTAGTAGTGCCGAGGCAGTCTTAGGCAGTATGCAGATGAGTGGACGTGGCCATGTTCCAATAAAACTTTATTTACAAACACAGGCAGTGGGCCGGCCATGACCATAGCTTGCCCACTTCTGGTCCGAAAGATCAGAGTGAAAACACTGCCTTCTTTTTCTTACAGGTTTCTAAGGGGGGAGATCAGATATCACAGTGAAAGCACTTTGAAAAATATAAAGGAGGAATTTCTGCTTCTGGCTGGGATTGGGTACTTTGAGACTACTATGGTTCCAAGAAGAACAGGAAAAGCCTTATGAAAGACAAAAAGGGAAACCTATGTAAAGGCATCTGAGAAGCATTGAGGTGATGAGGAATGGGGCTGACCTGGCAGGGGGAGAGTGGTGGGTGGTGAGCTGGTGACCCATGGCCACCTCATCCCTGGGGGCCGCGAGAGACTGGGTGTCAGGCTTCGTGCGGGTGGGGTATCGCTGCCCTGGGAAAGGCCCCCCAGAGTTTCTGGTGGCCTCGCTGGGCTAGAAGGGAGAGACAGAGTTGGAGACTTGGAGAGCCTCACGTACACAGAGACTTTCCCCTTGAGACGGTTGCTGGACTCTGACGCGGTGTGGTTGGGGTTCCAGAGAGAAGCAGGGAGCCCTGGAGAGTGGGAGGAGTTTTTTGGGGGTCTTCTGGTGCTGAGAAGTGAGGGTCAGAGGTCAGGAGCTGTTGGGGAAGCTCGGGGGTGTGGGGCACCCACGGACTGTTGGCTGAAAGCCCTTGGAGGTGGGCAAGCGGGAGCCGCAGGGGTCCGGTCACCGTCCTGGCGGCTTGAGTGATCCATCCTACCCCTCCCCAACTCTCTTCGTGGCAGAAGGAAAGAAGCTGACTTCATCAGAACTTTTCAGGATCTTCATGCATCATGTCTGGTATCCAGTCAAAACTTGTCAGGCACGTCCATGTGACCCCAGAAAACCCATGTGTTCAAGACATGTTTTTGAATGGAGCACATAGGTGAACATATGGAAAGCGTCCGTAGGGAGTTGACTCTACAGAGAAGGGCGTGCTGTTCCGTGGAAAGACACCTGCAGTTGAGCGCTCGGTGGATGGGGCCTGGCAGGAGGAGACGAGAACGGGGATGTGGAGAGGACGGTGGAGTCGACCCAGACTGTGCCGAGGGGACACAGTGGGCATGTAGGACATGGTCTCAGAGACACGTGGACGCAGTGCGGGTCCTGGGACGCGGAGTGGGATCCTTGGAAGGAGTGGAGGGGCGGGGTGGGACGAGGCCGTGTGGGAGGAGGCTGGCTGAGGGGCCTCACCCTTGCGTGTGGTGTCCGCCCGCGGATTCGAGAAGTTATGCAGAGTCCCAGCTTATGGATTCAGAGAGAAACCCAGGGGACTGAGTGGAGGAGCACGTTTCATACAAGCCCGTCATGCACCGCTTTCTAGATGCCCGTGCCTGGCGGGTGAGGCCAGCCCCGGAGACTCCAGCCTCGGCTGATGCGTCTCCCTCAGCCTGAAGCCTTCCCTCCCCCGGCGCCTCTCCTCCTCCCCAAAGTCCTCCTTCTAGCCGACCTGCCCACCCTCCCCGAAGTCCTCGCTCCCTCCAGCCCGACCTCCTCACTCCTCCCCGAAGCCCCCACTCCAGCTGGCCTCTTCGTGTGCCGCCTTTTCCTGCTGCTTTGCTTTCGTCAAGCTCGATTCCTTGTAGAGACGGGGACTCACTGTTGCCCGGTTCGAGTGGTCTCGAGCTCGCGGGTTCAAGCAATCCTCCCACCTCGGCCTTCCAAAGGGCTGGGATTGCAGGCGGGACCCTCTGCGCCAGCCCCTGTCCCAGGACACCTGACCTTTGGCCTTTCGTTGTCATTGTTAACTTCCTCAAATAGAGCCACACGCGTTGAGGTGGAGTGTTGGCTCCTAGGGCTGCCGTCACGAGTGACCCAAGACGTGAGGTAAAGAGGGGTGCCCTCGTGTTTTCTCCCAGTGCTGGGCCGGGGGCGTGACGTCAAGGCATCTGCGGGGTCACACTCCCAGGAGGCTCTGCGGGAGAGGCTCTCCTTGCCCCTCTGGCCTCTGGCGGCTTTCCTAGCCTGTAGCTGCACCCCCGTGCTCTCTCTCCGTGTCACCTTCTGCCCTGCTCTGTGTCCTCTTCTGTGTCCGTCTCGAAACTCCTTTGGCCGTCTGCTGTGAGAACAAGTGTGGTTGCATGGAGGCCCCTCACCATCCAGGTAAGCGCCTCTTCCCAGGGTTCCTCATGTATCCCATCTTTTGCCGTCTAGTAGTCACAGGTTCTGGGGACTAGGACGTGGACGTAGCCTTTTGGGGACCGCATTACGTTGGTGAGGCTTTACCAACAACAACAACAACAATAATAGTAAGTGCAGAAGCCGACGTTATTCGTCCGGAACTGAGCTGAGGGCACTGCACGCATTATCTTGATTAATCCTTGCCCTGACCCCATATCGTGTGATTGTGTAATTGGCTGAAAGGCTCGGTCCCTTCTCTGGAAGCACTTGCTGTCGTCTGCGCCTGGCCCTTGGACTAAAGCATGAGCGTGTCAGGCTGTTACAGACTATGAGTGAGGTCCATTATTGCCATCGGCATACACATGAGGCCCTGAAGCCCAGAGAGGCGAGGGAACTTGCCAAGGGCTTACAGAGGGTTGGTGGAGAGCTGGGATTTGAACCCCAGCATTAGGCCGTGGGCCTCCTTCCCTCGCCCTCCCATGAGGTCTGGATTGCAGCCTGTCCTGGTTTTTAGACTTTGGGCCCTGGATGGTACCTTCTAGCTCTGAAATTCTATGGGCTCCTTTTTTGTCAGGGGAAAAAAAAAAAGCAATCTTCAGCCTGGGTTATTAAGAGTATAACAAACTTCAATCTGCCCGCTAATGGCGAGAATTTGCTTACATGGCTCATGGACGCAGCTGATGTGAGTTTGCTGTTGTGCATTTTGATATTTGCTGATGGTGGTGAAGGCCTTCTGGAAGGAACGTTACTCGTGGGCGTGCAGGCCAGATCTATACCATCTGAGCGAATTGAAGTCATGACTCAGATGATTTCGACCCTGCCTGCCAGATAATTGAGGTAAATGGGGTTATTAATTTGAAGTAGCTAGGTAATTTGGTCTGCCTGCCTTTGATCACTTAAACACGGGCATATCGTGTAATTGGCTGAAAGGGCTCTGTCCTTCCTCTTGAAGCATCTGCTGTTGTCTGCGCCTGGCCGTTGGGTTATGGCGTTAGGTGGTTACAGACAAGCCTTGTTACTTAGCTTAGGTTTCCCGGTGCAAAATGCATACATATATGAGTATTTGTGCATGTGTGTATATGCTTATGTGCTTTTAGTTAAGAATGGAAATATAGGGAGTATTGTAAAATGTGATTATTGCCGATCATTCACATGACATTTTATTTTTTTTGAGTCGGGGTCTCACCCTGTTGCCCAGGCTGGTGTACAGTGGCAGGATCATGGCTCATCGCAGCCTCGGCCTCGACCTCCTAGGTTCAGGCGATCCTCCCACCTCTCTGATAGCTGGGACTAGAGGCGTCTGCCACTACGCCTGACTGGTTTTTTTTTTATTTTTATTTTTTTGTAGCAACAGTGTCTTGCTATGTAGCCCAGACTGGTGTGAAACTCCTGGGCTCAAGCAGTCCTCTCTCCTTGGCCTTCCAAAGTGATGGGATTATAGGCATGCGCCACTGTGTCCAGCCTCCACATAATTGTTTTAAAGAAATATGTGTCTCCGAGAAAAGCCACCTTAGGGTCCATTTGAGGAGACGGGCCGTTTGTGGGTGGTTTTCCATTGAGCTCTTGGGCAGCTTTCGTGGATTGCCTAGGAAAGTCATCAGAGCAGGGCTGGTTCCTTGCCAAAGATGGTCCTGGGAAGATGAGGTCCGGTTCATGAGCTCTGACCTGACACTTCCTAAGGGGGCCCGTGTTGAGGTTTTGCTGCTGGGTCACAGACATGTCACTTGATGCTTCCTCCAGCTGGCCTGGCCGTGTGGTCACCCAGCTGTGCTGCCCAGAGCCTCGTGTCCTGGTCTCCTTGGCCTCCTCGTCTTGCTCTCCGGGATGGCCGAGCCGTGTGTTCGGGACGTCCCCATGGTGCGCAGGGACCAGGCTGCCCTGTCTGTCGTTTGTTTAGAAAGTTGTGCCCGTCTAGAGCAGAGGCAGCCTCATGAGGGTGAGACTTTCCGGGCTGAGCGGGCAGCAGAGAAGGGGCCTTGTCGCAGCTGTGGGGTCGCATGTCTCAGGTTTCCAGGAGGCATCTGGCCCTGGAAGCTTCCTTACGGTCTAGGCCTCATGTCCTGAGTTTTGGGGAATGAGACCACGCGACGCCTGCTCTCACATCGCTCATGTTAGTTACCTCCGCTCAGCCTCTGATGTGGGACTTCCACCCTCCCCAAAAAGAGAAAACTGGGAGAAAACGTGAACAAACAGAACCCCCCACCCAGCCCCGATGGCAGTGTGAGGCTTTGGTCTTGGACAGTGGTGTTGGCGATGGACACCGTAGTCTGTTTGCTTTACCTCCCACGTCACTGCGTGTGTCCAGGTGTGGTTCCGAGACCCCGAGGGCCGTTAAGACACAGCTGGGCTCAGGAGGTTCAGGTGAGACTCTTCCTGGCCGTCCTTGGTTGTCCTCTGGGCTGTGTGTTTTTTGGAAGCCAGGGCTTGGGGGAGGAAAAGAGGAGAGAGGAGGAATTTGTCCCTAAATTAAAACCTGCTCTCAGGTCATGTGGAAACTTGCTGTGTGCGGCCATCCTCCCAGACCCATCACCGCTCAAATGTTAAAAAACCACAGTGGATAGAAATCGTGGTGGAAACAGAGAAGCGGGGACCACGCTGGCATTTATCAGGGCCAGAACGAGCCACAGAAGTTTCTCCCTCCACCATGTGTGTTTCACAAGCTGTGTAGTATTCATGTGTGATTTCTGGATCGACTCTAAAACCCATAAACATTTAGGGCAAAACTGTGCCCACTCAAGGCGCTGAGATAAGCAAATCATAATACATATTCTTAGAAATGTCTTGGCTTCAGTTATCTAAGAAGAAAAGTCACATTTAATTTTCTTAGTTTTCCATTTTAGTATGCAAATGTCAACTAGCTACAACATCTAGGAACAAAAATGGATAAATCCTCTCAAAAATCCTACTGTATGTCAATCTTGCACTTCGCTTTTTTCTAGTGTTTAAACGAATCAGGGCCAGTACTTCTGCAATATGTCCATTTTTCATCTCTTTTTCTGTGTCATGATGAGATTGACTAGGTCATTAAAGCTCTAGGCGGTGGCTGCTTAAGCAGGTGAACTCTGAATATGACCTGGACGTTTAAAGAAAATTTCAGGTGTAGATTTGAGCGTGATAATTAGTTTTCAATCTTTTGAGATGGGAGAAAGTGGAAAATGGGCTTTCCCTGGGGAAAGGATGCTTCCATAAGCATCAGGGGTCCAAAAGCATCCCGTGGACACCCTCAGTCCCTCCCGGCTCTGCCAAAACTCACTTCACTTCGAGGACATGGCGACTCTGGGCTGTGACCCCAAGGGGATTCAGGAAGTGGAGCGTCACACTTCCAAATCCCTGTCAATTCTTGTACTTCTAATCTGCTAGAAAAACAGATGAACAGACTGGTTGTATGTCTAAAAGTACAGCAGCTGGCCTGAGGAGCCACGGGCCACCGGCCTGAGGGGCGGGACGTTTCGGGAAGGCCGATGGTTCCAAGGATCCCTAGGCTTCTTGTTTGTGTGGATCTGAGTCGTTAGTTGCTGGAATTTGACATCTAAATAAGAGGCTGTTACTCCGATATGTAAATAGAGTGCGTGGGTCGAAATGCTTGTCATTATGGATGTTGAAAGGACGATTTACGACTCACAAAGACGGAAGAGCTCGATCAAGCTGTAGAGACGGCTTCTTGGGATCGGCAGGGCTCAAGACAAGGACAGGACACGTCCACACCGCCGGCAGGACGGCGTTTCTGAGAGGTCAGCGAGGACAGGACTTCTTTTCCTTTGTGCTGTGGCCTGGGCAGAGGACCCCGCCCGAGGCTCAGCCCCCTGGACGTCCCTGGACGTCAGTCGTGCATTAGTGGTAGACACGTGGGCATTCAGTCTCTCCACGCCTGCCCCGCCAGACCTTGTGGAGCTCCGTGGGCTGGACATGGTCGCACCTGGTGTCTTGTAATCTTCCAGGTACCCAGCGCACGCGTGGCACATGGTAGCTGTGAAGCCAAGGGAAGTTTTAGTCCATTTTGTGGTGCTGACAGCAGCATATCCGAGACTAGGTCGTTTATAAAGAACAAAGATTCGAATTCTTTAGAAATTCAGGTTCTCAGGCTGCATCTCAGGTCTGCTCACTCAGATCCCCATCTCAGCCATTAGAGCCGATCACGCCAGAGAATGGCCGCGGGCGAGGCTGTCTGGAGCCGTGCTGCGAAAGAGATGAGCAGGCCATTTTCATTCAGAGGGGCTGAAACCCAAGTTAAGTTTTTATGATATAGAATGCATGGAACCAAATACATGGTTTTGTGGCAAGTTGGTAGTGCAATCTGAACATAAACCTGTTCAGAGACTTCTGAGATACGAGAGTATCATGAAGGTGTGACAGTAGCTGGCACTTCCTGAGTTCTCGCTAGGTCCTGGGCGTCTAAGAGGGTGTGATGATAGCTGGCATTAATTGAGGGCTCACTAGGTCCTGGGTGTCTAAGAAGGTGTGACGATAACTGGCATTTCCTGAGTTCTCGCTAGGTCCTGGGCGTCTAAGAAGGTGTGACGATAGCAGGCATTAATTAGGTGCTCACTATATCCTGGGTGTCTAAGAAGGTGTGACGGTAGTGGGCATAGAGTACTCACTGTGTCCTGGGGGTCTAAGAAGGTATGATGGTAATTGGCATTTACTGAGTTCTCACCATGTCCTGGGCGTCTAAGAAGGTGTGACAGTAGTGGGCGTTGAGTGCTCACTAGGTCTTGGGTGTCTAAGGTGTGATGGTAGCTGGCATTTACCGAGTTCTCACTAGGTCCTGGGCATCTAAGAAGGTGTGACAG
>CAUYQG010185780.1:0-11799 GCA_963574415.1 Tarsius wallacei
CCTGTAGTTCCAGCTACTTGGAAGGCTGAGGCGGAAGGATCGCCGGAGCCCAGCAGGTCGAGGCTGCGGTGGCCGGGAGCGGCCACTGTACTCCAGTCTGGGCGACAGAGTGAGACTCCAACTCAAAAAAAAAAAAAAAAAGATGAATTGTATTATAAGCATGTTGTCACCTTTTCTTTTAATTCTATTAAAATCCTGCTTTAAATGAAATTTATGGAATAAAATACTAGAATATGTTAACTCTATGAGCTAGGGCTGAGCTAGAAGCAGGTCTTTTATCATCCTCTTTCTTTTAATGAGTCTGCAAAAATTCTTACCTACTCTGAGAATATGAATTCTAGCATTTGATATGTTATGTTCAACTTCTAAATTTCTCCTCTCCATGAGACCAGTGCCAGTCTGTGGGCTGTTAGAACCCAGGCTGCACAGTAGGAGGTGAGCGAGTAGAGCTTCATCTGTTTTTATAGCCGCCACCTATCGCTTGCTATTTTACCTCCTGAGCTCCTCCTACTATGAGATCAGTGGCCTCATTGCATAAGATTCTTATAGGAGCACGAACCCTGTTGTGAACTGCACATGCAAGGGATCTAGGTTGCTCCTTATGAGAATCTAATACCTGATGAGCTGAGGTCGTGATGCTAGTGCTGAGGAGTGCAAATGCAGATGAACATTAGCAGTGAGATCTGACTGTACATTTCCTCCCCCTTCCCCTCTGCAGAAAAATTGTCTTCCATAAAACAGGTCCCTTATGCCAAAATGGTTGGGGACCGCTGGCCTAGGGCTTTCATCATAGAAGTGATGAAAGTGGATTATGAGCCCTGGCTCCAAATTATTTTTACCACTCATACTTGTAAAATATACACAGAAATGTTTGAAACAAAACTACTAAAATCACAAAACTTTTGTAGTGAATTTTCTTTATGTTTGTATATTATTTTTTCCTTTAGGTTCACAATATTCTTGCAGAAATGGTGATGGGGGGAATGGTATTGGAGACGAACATGAATGAGATTGTTACACAAATTGATGCACAAAATAAACTGGAGAAATCTGAGGTAAGAATGGAAAATGCCCTAGTTAAGGAAGATTCTAAGCATGGTCATAAAGTATGCATGATTTGTAACTTTCACTGTTTTGTCCTTCAGTATCACTTTTTAGGTACAACCAGTATGCTTATTTGGTTTTTAAAAAAATGGAATATACACATTTTAGTATGTTAACTGTTCTGTGACTACTATCCACCAGATAGCTTTGTGTAGTCTTCTTTAAACCGCAGCCATAGCTGCCTTGGGTAATAAGTACAATTATAAATTCTTATTGCTTAAGAAAGGATTGTTTATTTGAATAATGATATTTAATATTTGCATTGTAAAACTTCATTCAGTAATTATCAATGAAATCCTAGAACTGATATTTTAAAGATAAATAAACTTAGTGTTACAAAACTATTTCTGGAAAGGGAAGAAAAAAATGGAATTCTTATGAGGATGTAATGTTTCAGGTTAGAATAGGTGCTTGGCAAGTCCGAATGTACATTCAAAAAAAGAAATTCAGGTAGGTTGTGTTGGCTTACACCTGTAAGCCCAACACTTTGGGAGGTACAGGCAAGAGGATTGCCTGAGCCCAGGTGTTCAAGACCAGTCTGGGCAACTGGCTCGTCTGTACAAGAAATAAAAAAAGTAGCCGGACATGGTAGCACATGCCTATAGTTCCAGCTATTTCGAAGGCTGAGGCAGAAGGATCATTTGAGCCCAGTAGGTCAAGGCTGTGGTGGCTGTGAGCATTCCACTGCACTCTATCCTGGGCAACAGAGTGAGATTCTGACTTAAAAAAAAAAAAAAGACAAAAAAGAAATTCAATACTTTAATCTTTTCAGTCTGACTCTTTTCCAAAGGTTACTGACAATTTAGTAAAGGCACATATTATATATACACACATATATATATATGAGGATGTAATGTTTCAGGTTAGAATAGGTGCTTGGCAAGTCTGAATGTACATATATATATATATGTATATATAGTCATGATTTTTATTGCATTCTATAAGATAAATAATTTGGTTTGTTATGTTTTATGCTGTTAGATTCAACCTTAGATTGGGTGAATGAGAACCAACCTGAACTTCAGCATTGTATAAAACCCCACTTTAGAATTTTAGTGACTCCGGCTGGGTGTGACAGCTCCCACCTGTAATCCCAGCACTTGAGATCCTGAGGCAGGAGGATTGCTTGAACTCAGGAGTTTGAGACCAGTCTAGGCAACACAGCCAGACCTCATTTCTACAGAATATCTAAAACTTAACCAGGTGTGGTAGCACACTCCTATAGTCCAAGCTACTGGAGAAGCTGAGGTAGAAGGATTGCCTAAGTCTAGGACCCAGGATGTTGAGGCTGTGGTGAGCTATGATTGTGCTACTGCACTCCTGCCTGGGCAACAGAGTGAAAGCCTAACTCAAAAAAAAAAAAAAAAAAAAAGAATTTAGTGACTCTTTCCTCAAGTACTAGGCTGAATGAATATCAGAGCAGGTGCTCTTGCTGAACCATTCAAGTTCATATTATTTTGATTGTTTATTACCATAGCAAATGTTGAAAAAGATGAATAGTTATTAATATAGGTTCAGATGTTTGGTTGATTTAAAATAAATATAGCAAGGTATTAAAAATACACTGGCATTAATTTACAAAAGGTGAGTTCTGAAAAATTTATCTTGTCATTTTAAAGGTTCAGTTCAATGCAATTCTGTTCTCATTTGAATTGAAATGCAAGATGATGAATAAACCTGAAATCTGAGGGTTAGAAACAGTGGAAGCTTTCTGTAGAAACATTTACCAATGTTCTATTTTAAATTAAAAAACAGTCCTACATTTCTCCTTATCTTAATTTGCCATCCCTACCAGTTTCCCAAAGGAAAAACCTATAATGGTAATGAAGAACTATGACTTTCTTAAGTAATCGTATATATTTTATATGTTCTATAGCCAGTTTTTAAAAAATGGTTTTTAAAAAGGGAACACATTAACTAAGTTAATAGAGAAAACTTTGTTTTAGCACAAGGAAAAGGACTAACTTGCAACATATTATTTAGTATAGCAGAGATTTACTATAAGTCTTATTTTTTTAAAGTCTTAAAATGATAAAATGTGTGCAATTTATTAAACATTGCTTTAGAAAACTGTATGGTTGTAGATTTTAAATGCCCAGGACAAACAGTGATGCAGTACATTAATAATCGGTCTAAAATGAATGGATAAATGGTAATTTGTGAATTCTGTGGAATCATCTATAAACATATATTGACTATTTGTCTGGAATTTTCACCTTTGCAGGTATTTAACTCTTTTCCATTGGTGGTGTTCCTTCTTTTTATTTTGCTCCTTAATGTGTGATATATAATATTGACAAAAAGTCATGAAGGACCTATAATAATTGCATAATGGTTATTTACTTTTTGATTGTCCAGTAAAACTTTGTTAATGAGGTAATTTTTCTTATCTATAAAGGGCAGTAAAATGCAGAATTTATATTTTTCATGGAAATACTTATACTATAACTTAAAATCCTTTCATAGAAGGAATTCTATTTAAAATACTTTAGAGTACTGGTGAATATTTCTGTGGTTCATCCATTGATCATCTTGTAACGTATAATCAGTTGTTACCTGCTATCAAATTAGATTTTCTCTTTGTTCTTTACAAGAAAGTATGTTTAAATCTGGTTGGAAATAAACCATAAAATTATGTATTTTTCAAGTGTTTCTCTACATGTAATATCTGCTGATATTTTTGTTATAAAATAGAATTTCAGACAAAGTAAGGCCATTCAGTCCTGATCATATTTTTAAAGTGTTGAAAATTATGTGATTTTTGAGTAATTTTCAACAATTTTTAAGTATATTTGGAAGGCTACTAGCTTTATTCCAGACACAGTGAAATGTCAAAAATTTTCATGTAAGTTTCATTTCCGTGTTACTTGAGTGGGCTATGTCTACCAGAGATGTGACTGATTCTGCAGAGTAATCCAAAATGATTTGAAAACAAAGTATAAACTTTTATTAATCTGACTCTTACTAAATTTCAGTTAAAATACATAAGCAAAAACTTACCAAGAAAGACATAATTAAAATCCAGAATGTCATGATTGATGGAAAGAACTGGTTTTTGTATTTTAAAAATTCATTTAAGTAATATTTTAGGAATATCATTTCTCTTTTGAAAATCAGCCTGCAGAGCCCGCGGGTTCGAGACCCGCCTGGGCAACTTGGTGAGACCTCATCTCTACAATAAATCAAAAAAAAAAGTCTGGGTGACAGCGTGAGACTCCAACTCAAAAAATAAAAATAAAAAAATCAGCCTGGGTGTAATTAAGACACAGCTTTTAAAACAACATAGTTTTATCTAGGGACTCTTGTCAGAAATAAAAGATTTTCTATGTTGACCTAAAGGTAGAATGTTTCTGGTGATGGAAGAAAATGAGCCAGTTTAATTCCCAACACTCAGACAGGTAGAACCACAGATCTCCCAGATCCTTAAAGAGAGGAGAAACAAAGATATACTCTGAATGTATTTTCATCTATTCTGTTTTGTCAGAAAAATGGTTTACTTTAACACTGGGATCTTGGAAGAGGCGGGTTCAAACTTGGATGTTGGTGGGATCTGGGGGAAATGTAAGAAGCACCCAGGAAGCTGTCTAAGAATAAAAGGACATCCTGGGGGTAGAAGTAGAGGGGTGAGGTTGGGGAGACTTGTTAGCTTTTATGTATTTCATGTTATTCTGGGTCTGAATTTAGTCACTACTTTTTATAAGTCAGTCCTCTTTTTTCCTGAACATCCTGATCTTTCTAGCTCTTTCCATTCTTCTCTCTTACAGACCTTTATCTTTCAGTCTCCCAGACAGGACAGGTAGACAAGGTATTGCTGACTTTGAGAAAAATGTACTTTAACAAAGGGAAAGCAAAATGATGTCAAAGGCAATTAATTATTTAGGCCAGACTCAAAAATTATTTGTGTTAATGAACCCATATAGTCCCTTGTAGCCTATTTTCCATTCTAGTTTCTCCTTGTAGTTTCTTCATCTTTTATTGGACTTAGTGTATTTTACTAGTATATCATTAATGTCATGTTTGTTCTGTTCTGTCTGCCTGCATTGTAAAAGGAAAGTTTAAATTTTTTAAAAACATTGTCATCTAACTGACAAATTGCATTATAGAAATGACAATTTACTTTGTATATAAAAACTTAAGAGTTTATTTTGAGCTTCATATAGCAGAACCAATCTTAATTTAACTTTCACAGATTTGTTTTTTCCACCTCTAAATTAGGATTGTAACATGAAATTGCCTGCTGGGTTTTAGAAACTGTGAATTTAAAAACCAAAAGCTGAACCTTCAGAGTTTTGCATACAAAGTGGAAAGCAGTGAAGGCTTACAATAGTGACTGTTAAATAGTACTCTTTCTCCCCCAAATGGTTTTCAGTTCCAAAGTCTTAACAGAATGACTGTTTTGACCTGTAGGTTAATATTAACAGTGGACAACAGAAAGACCAGAAATCTTCTTAAACTTGAATTAATTGCTCTAAAAATAGAATTAAATATATTAATCAAAATACAGTGGGTTTTCATTGTAGCAGATGTGACTGATTCTGCGGAGTAATCCAAAATGATTTGAAAACAAAGTAGGCTTCCAAACATGTCATAATCAGAATCAATAAAGTATTGAATGACATTTTATTCAATATTGAATTAAAAACCTGAATATTTTTGCGAAGTGTATTAGCAAATAATGGAAATGTTTTTGATAGACTCCTAGCTTTACAAAAGTAATTTTTTCTTCTGGTATTTCCTGTATATTTTTTCACACCATAAATTAACAGTGTAGATTACCTTTTTAAAAAGTTCTTTGTGGATAGTGATGAGAAACTCTTTTGTACTAAACCATGTCAGGAAAAAAAAAATGTATATAGGCCTTCAGTTTGACATTTCAACATGAAAATAATGTATTGAGTTTTATAGAAGAAAAAAATATATAAACTTAAGAAATTAGATTACCCACCTTACTAATTGGAAAAATACCCTGAGAATTTGGCATTGCTTTTAAACCACTAAATTATTATTCTCTGAATGTGTTTGAGAAGTAGCAATATACAGGTAGCTTTTTATCTTATCTGAGATTTTAGTCTATATCATGAACCTGGGAGTACCACTTTTGGCCTCCATATTCGTGTTACTTTATTCATCATGAAAAATACATAGTGGTCTCATTCACTCCATTGGTCGAAATAACTGCCAATTTCTGTGTTCTAGTATATAATTTATGTTAAACTGCTATTTTCTAACAAAGAACTACTAATCACTTCTAACAAAGAACTACTAATCACTTGGGTCTGTTAATGTCCTTTGCTAGAACTAGTAAGTGGCCTTTAAAAAAAAAATCAAATTTCTATTCTCAAAAAGCAGAGAATAAGAAAAGCGGTCCTAAGATACAGATGTTGGCAAGTCAGTTTATGAATTGGTTCTACTTTTCTGCCTTGACATGCACATTAATTTTGTACTTCTACAAAATTATGATGAGGCCACTTAATGATGATCAAAACTAGTAATAATAAATCCGTAAAAGTCATTAGTCTGCTATATTTATTTCACACAGGCAAATTCTATGTGAAAATTAAAACGAAGATAATCTATATAAAATGATTAGTAATTTGGAAGGTTTTTAAAAACCTTCTGATTTTGATAAAATTGTTCTTACTAGAGGAGTGTCATCAGCATTTCTAAATCTGTTTATAATTGCAGTATTAAAAGCACTGCCTTTAAAGCAAAGAACAAACCTGTTGTAAATACCCAGATTAAAAGTTATTTTGCTTCATATTCAGAAATTATTTTAAAAATTGAAATTTTTTATTCCAAAATATGCTTTCAAAATCTGTCATTATTTTGTTAATGATTTTGAGTCTGAAACCATTTAATACTGTGTTTATTAGTGTTGGTGTTTTTTCACTTGGCTGTTAGGTCAAAGTTATGAATGTGCATATAGCACCTTCCAGCAGGAAGGGTGGGTAAAGGTTTTAGTATGTACAGATTATTCCAACTACCATCTTATTATGCTACATTTCAGGCTTGAAAAATATATTTTAAGATGGTAGAATGGTATTTTGTGTCTTAGATGAAATAAATAACAGAAGGAGTACTTTCCTTCTCCCTTCAAGAAAGTTAACTGTTTATTGCATGAGGAAAAGGGAGCTTTCAGAGCCTTTGAAATATATTTTAGTGATGCTGCCTTTTCAGTTTTGCTTGCACATATTTTGTTTATTTTTGGGTCTGGCAAATTAAAAACAAAATCAAAAACAAATCATATCCATCCATTACTATCTTTGTGATTCAAGTGCTTGAAATTTCCAAGAGTATGTCTGTATAAGTCTTCTATCTGTTTGGCCTCATTTTGGTATACTTGCAGACTTCATTTTGTTTTCTTTCTCTTAATTCCGTTAATTTATTTAATCTCATGGGAGAGAAAACATGACCATCCTTTTATATACTGCACTTCATTCTTTCATCCAATTCATACTCTTAACTGCTTTGGATTCATATGTTTGTTTTTATGAGTGTAGTTGCTGCGGTTTACCTGCCATGATGGTGCTCAAGTGTAATATAGATGGAAACAAGTTATTTCTCCAGTAGAATCTCACTCTTTTTATTTCTGCTTCTGTCAACTATAATATTAAATCATTAAGAACTGTATTGTGCTATACTATCAGAAATGTCTTATTTTTGCATTTTATAATGTATATACAATGGTACCCCCTAATTTGCGGGGAATACATTCCAAGGCCCCCAGTGAATGCCTGAAACCACAAATAGTACTGAATTCTATATATATCCTATGTTTTTTCTACACATACATACCTATGATAAAGTTTCATTTATAAATAAGGCACAGTAAGAGATTAACAACAGTAACTAATAGTAAAACAGAACAATTATAACATGTATTGTAATAAAAGTTGTGGGAGACTGCGTGTGGTAGCTCATGCCCATAATCCCAACACTCTGAGAGGCTGAGACTGAAGGATCACTTGAGCCCAGGACTTCAAGACTCTCC
This sequence comes from Tarsius wallacei, assembly GCA_963574415.1. NCBI lineage: Eukaryota > Metazoa > Chordata > Mammalia > Primates > Tarsiidae > Tarsius > Tarsius wallacei. The sequence continues at coordinate 8,096 of CAUYQG010185780.1, forward strand.
TGGGCAACATAATGAGACCTTGTCTCCACACACACACACACACACAAAATTAAAATAATAATTAGCCAAGCATGATGGTGTGTTCCTGTAGTCCTAGCAATTTGGGAAGCTGGAATGGGAGGCTCACCTGAGCCCAGGAACTCACTGCTGCGGTGAGCTGTAATCTAATTACGTCGCTGCACTGCAAGCCTGGGCAACAGAGCAAGACCCTATCTCTTAAAAAAAAAAAAAAGATAGGGTCTTGCTCTGTTGCCCAGGAAATAAAAGTTATGTGAATATGGTGCCTCCCTCTCAAAATACTGTCCTGTACTCACCAGTCTGGTTGGCCATGGGAAAATGAAACTGGAAAGTAAAGCCGCAGATGAGGGGGGACTACTACTGTACTACTAGCAAGACAGGTCAACTTCATTTCTGTAAATTTTAGTGTTGAAGAGCTAAATGTTACTAAAAGCTATCTTGTTGCTTTGAGTATATCTTACTGAGAAAAAAATCTTAACCAAGATGAAAATTACGTTACACCTCTTTGTTAGCAAACTCATTTTCTAATGACAAATTACTTCTTTTACATTTCATGTTTTAATAAAAATGTTTCAGACTTCACTTTCATGAAAGTCTGAAAATGGATTTGTGTTCTAGCCATTCTGGTGTTGACTATCTGAGTAACATAAAGTCTTTTTTTTTAAGCCTTAAGTTTTTATATATAAACATTTATACTTAAGCATCTACTTACTGATACACCGTCCTTGTCATATTTCTTTACATTTTGTATTCCGCAGAATCTGATTTCTTAAAATATCAGTTTAATTAAAACTTAAAGTACATATTACAGCTTTAAAATTCCCTACCATTTAAATTCATGACATACTACACAAAAGTATTGAACATGCTTGAGAAATAATTTGATTCTCCTAGTTCATTTGCGTGTTCTGAGTAATTCCCATCCTTTGCATGTTTATGGCTTGCTGCTTATGTTTAGAAGAATTGTAGTTTGTTGTACTAAGCTACTTGTTTGGTTTTATATAATAAGCACATATATGCTATTTAAAGCAATTGCTATATTGACTTTATGTATTCTCATTAGTAGCCAATTGACACCATATTTGGTCATAAACAACTTAATCTAATGAAATTTAAGAGGATGTGTTTCTTTAAATTCTCATTTTCTTTGCTTAAGTTTAGTTTAGTTACCTGTTCATGGTACAGCATATTATAGAAAAGAAATCTTTAAGATTTAGCTTAATACTGAAAAAGTATGTTTACTATTTATAAATGTAATCATAACATCCAGTAAAATACATAGACACACGTGCTCTCATTCTTTTCTCTTTCACAATAGTCCTTTAATAACTCATGAGTATTAAAATATTTATATTCAAATATTTTCTCAATACTTTACTATAGTCTACTCATTATCTGTCCTTTATGGAAATTTCAAAGTAAAAAATAGTGACAAATCAGTCTACTAATTAGAAAAATTACAAAATTCTCTTATCTAAAACATGATAATAGTTCCAGGACGTCTGCAGTTTTGTAAAATAGTGTTTATTACCTTGGAAGACAGCATACTTCCTGGTAAAAGAAAGCCTAGAAGATGGTAAACCTCTTCGAACTGGATTTTTCTTTGATCCTAAACCATTCTAAATTTTGGTGACTAGACCTTTTAACTTGAAATGATCAAATTAAAGATCCTTTTGAATATGATACATGCAGCTACTCTAAATTTTGTTTAGTTGTATCTTTTGGGGGAGTAGAAGGGAAGTGGGGTATAACAAAAATTTCATTGCTTAAGGTAGGTATAAATGTAGAAGGCAACCAATTTTTAGTTGTACATCAAAAATAACTAAGCTTCATTAAATTATAAGAATCAAATTCTCCAGCTCTAAGTAGTCTTTAATTGGGTATGGAGTTATTCATCCATATCACCCTTATCATTGCCTGTATAGAACATATCTATTATTAACACTATTTTACTAATTTTTCTACTATTTCCAATTCTTAATTGATAATCCATGACTTTTATTTTATTGCTTAACAATGTTTGTGTCCTTTATTCAGCAAATAGTTTACACTGGCCTATTTTGTATCAGTCAAGATTTTTCGCAGGTAACAGCTTTATTATTATTTTTATTTTAATTAACAAAGGTAGGATTACATGAGAGAAAAAACTAAAATTATGGAAAGGGACCTTAAAACTAGTGTTTCTGATTTTATGGGCATTGTCTTATATACATATATGATCTAAACAAAGTAGATGATTTGTTTTTGTTACCCGTCTACTTTTGTACAAGGTGATGCCACTGAACTCAGATGTATTTGTTGACTTTGCTTTATTTTATAGCCTGAATAAAAATTAGTAAAATCCAATTGGTATATAAATTAAACCTTAAATATGAAGGCTATTGATGTAACCATTTGATTAAAATTATATATATACATTTTTCTTTTATTTTTAAGCATATTTTCTTTCAAAAATTATAAATTTTCCTACTAGAGAAAAGCCAAATGTTACGCACTTAGTGATACTTACTGGAAATTTTAGAATCCATTTATTTATATATACTACCTCTTGCATTTATGCTGTTATTTCTCTAAATTTGCACACTGTAAACTGAACATTCATTGTTCAATCTACTTTATATGACAGAATATTTTAATCATTATATTTTTGCTAATGCATTGAAGGGTTGGAATGATCCTCTTCTTGTAGTTTCATCTTTAGGCAGAACTATTCTCTTTGGATTGAGGCTTCACACTAAAGCCTGATTTTTTTTTTAAGTGTTCCAAAACTTCTTAGAAAAGTTTAGAAGAGCCCTCACAATTTTAAAAACTGATTTTGTCTTAAAATGTTTTAAGGGCTTAGCCCTGAGTAAAGAAATTACACAAGCATGATCTATTATGTTCATTTTTTATTTCACAGCACATAAATGCCATTTAAAAGCAAAAGAAAATCTATCATGATTGTTGCAAGAGATATTTAATAAGGAAACTAATGTAAATTATGCTTTGTGCTTATGTCAGTTAAATCAAGATGTAGGCAAAGATTTAGCTTTTGTCATGTGAATATTGTGTAGTAGTACATAATCTGTATTTTAATCTTTACATTGTTATCATTGCATGTATTCACTGTATTTTTTAATGTGTCACTGTTTTCTCCTTATAGATTAGTATTTCAAAGTAACCATTCCATACCAATTCAAACTACCATCTGGTCTCTAAGCTTGTTATATAAAAATCTTTTATCATTGTCTTCCATTGTAAGTGTTTTATGATGAGCTACTCCTGAGTTGTACATTTCTTTTTCTTTTATTTGCTTCTGTATACAGGCTGGCTTAGCAGGAGCTCCAGCCCGTGCTGTATCTGCTGTAAAGAATATGAATCTTCCTGAGATCCCAAGAAATATTAACATTGGTGACATCAGTATAAAAGTGCCAAACCTGCCCTCTTTTAAGTAAAAAATTTAAAAGGCCACTCCCAGGTAAAATCCAGGGGGAAAAGTCATCTAAGTTTACCATGCAGTTGTTTACCAAAAATAGAGGAGGAGAGTCTTAACTTTTGCTCTTGGATTTAAGTCAAGGTACTGTATAGAAAGTTGTGTAAAATCAGTATGAAAGATCAATGTTTCTTTTCTTTCTCGGTGATTTTAAAGAAATTGAGTAGTTACTATGTGATTTTTTTTTTTCTTTTCTAAACTGCATTCCTATGCC